>KE506587.1:20058-37697 GCA_000441515.1 Elaeis oleifera | reverse complement strand
ATGTTTTTGACCATACTAAATGGATCGGATCGTGGATCAATGATTTTGTTGAATTTTGTGTCGGGGCATGCATATATATTTCAAATTTTTTCTAAACATCATAATAGAATAGAATATTAAAATATTTTTAATCTAAATCATGCATGCATAAAATAAAGAACACATTGATCTACATCATATGCTAAAATTAAACACATACTGAATTTATATTGAAATTAAATATCTGATCGAATCACATACCTATTTTATAATTTTTTCTTCAAATCTGGATTTGAAAGAGAGTAGGTTCTCTCTAAACCGTGTAAGTATCCGATCTTTATGGATATCCACTCAGGATCAGCCTAGAATAGCTTTTTTTGGTGTTGATCTTTCTTCTCCAATAACAATCACCCTGTGAATATGAACGAAGTCTGGATCACGACCAACTCTTTGATTTTTTTCTTGATCTTTTTCTTCTCTTCTTTTCTTGCTCTTCTTTTCTTGATTATGAAGCAACCAAGGTCTAAAAACTGCAAAGAAGAAGAGACGCCCAAGCTCCTTTGGGTGTGGAGATGGTGGACGCCGAACTCCTTTGGGCATTGGATCCTAAGGGGAGAAGAGAGGGAGGCATGGGGGGACCTTATGGGAGGTGTGGGCTGCTGAAAATCTAATATAAAGAGCCTTAGGGATGATCTCTTTAAATAGACAAAAGGTTTGAATCCTATTCAAAACCAAATAGCCCCTTAATACAAGTCCTACTTGCATTAGGAATACTTATTGCCTTAGATATTTGACTCCCTATAGGATATCCATTACGCACCAACTATTGGAGCCTTTGCACCTATTTTTTCACACACCACATGGGGCTTAGAGGATGCCCCATACTGGTCCCACATATCCTCTTTTAGGTGGGCATGCCCAACTTAATCAAATCAGGTGGCACCCCATGCAAACAATCAAGAAAATTGATTAAAGGTTTGATCCCTTAATTCATATGATCTAAAAGCCTAAGCACCCAACAATTAGAGTCCAATGAATCTAATTCATTTAGGTTATTAGCAGATAATTAACTTGAATTAATCTTATCAAATAAGAAATTCAAATGCAAAGAAAAAATTAGGTTCAATCATGTGTTAGCAAGGTTATCCTGAACCCAATAGGGTTTCTTTAAACTCAATTGAGACTTCATAAGCCCAATTGCTTATTTCAGATCTAATCCATTTGATGTGTGACCCCATAGGTTCAATTTTATCTGATAGCGAGATATACTATGATCTCTATCATAGTGTCATTGAAACTCTTTTCAATGGGTCGAAATGATTTCACTCTAACTCATCAAGGATTGTCGATCCTGAGCAACCCTAGTGAGCTCTCACAATCCACCGGTGACACCTAGCAGTATGTAGTGACAATATAGTAGAACCAAAAAGAACCTTAAGGTATAGTCATATGTGATTCAGTCTCTCAATCGTGAGTCTTGATTAGATGGCAGGTCATGGATAAATCGTCAAACCTCATCATCAGTCATATGATAGATTCGATTAGCTCAAGTCCAATTATGATCCTCATGAAAACTCTTTTTATTAATCATACTGTCGTGGCCACAGACTCTTGGACTTAGTCTCTCAAATGTTATAGGACTACTCTCTATCAAGGTTGATAGATTCCATGTAGATGCGCACCCTACTTCTACAGTGGACTTACTATCGCCAACATCCACTACAAGATCTCAATGAGGCCATGTTTATGCGTCAGTCAAACTCCAGCAGCCTCTTTGCGAGCAGTCGTATCTTCGCAGATCAAAAGACTATTCATACAACTACATCATCGAGACGATCACTGATAATTGATTAGAAATCTATGTGATCTCTCATATGGTTACGCTCAGTACTAGTTATTCTCTAACAACTATCCGCACTCGTCGCTCAATATCTTTACACTGTAGATCAGAGACTCATCTACCTCAAAGAAAGCGATCTGTGTGCCAGTCTATCTGGATCGATCATCATCTTTATGATGATACTATGATCGAAAGTATTTAGAAATTAATTATACATACCTTTAATTTTCAACACTTTGAGAATATGTATCGAAGTATTAATTCTATGGACGATTCAAGGACACATTACTCTTGAATAAAATAAACTTGTCCTTTATCGATCAAATCAATGTATTAAATATAAAATTATCTCTTAGATTTATTATAATGTATCAGTTGTATTGGCTTCTAGGACATACATCTAACAGTCCCCTACTTGGACTAAAGCCAATTGGCCACTAATCTAAGTCCCATCTTCTCAAAGTGGACTTTCATCTTTGGCTGGCTTAATTGCTTTGTCAGCAGGTCTGTCACGTTGTCCACAGAGTCTACTCTTTGCACTTCGATATATTCTTTCGAAATAGTCGCATATAATATGAAACAATCGCTTGATGTACCTTGATTTTTTATGAGATCTCGGCTCCTTAATAAGTGCTATGGCTCCATTGTTATCGCAATAAAGTGATATGGTATCCGATGTCATTATTCCAAGCTCTGCGACGAACTTCTTAAATCAGAAGTCTTCCTTTGCAGCATCCAAAGCAGCGACATATTTAGCTTCTATGATCAAATCTGCTATGATGGATTGCTTGAAACTTTTTCAGCTGACTGCACTACTATTGTATGCGACGCATATCCTGATATAGACTTTCTATCATCAAGATCAGACATAAAGTCTAAATCAGTATACCCCTCGACTCGTAGCTCAAAAGCTCCTCCAAAGATCAAGAACAAATCTTTAATTCTTCTCAAGTACTTAAGGATATTTTCATAGCTATCCAGTACTCCTCGTATGGATTCGATTGATACCTGCTCGTGACACTCACAGTAAGGACAATATCAAGTCGAGTATACAGTATGGTATACATAAGGCTCCCTAAGGCCGAAGCATGAGGAATCCTACTCATGCACTGAACTTCCTCAGATATGGTTGGACACATCATCTTGGAAAGATGAATACCATGCCTAAGAGATAAGAATCCTCTTTTAGAATTTTTATGCTGAACCTCTTCAGCACTTTCTCTATGTACAGTTTTTGTGACAGAACTAGCATCCTTTTAGATCTATCCCTATAGACCTTTATTCCAAGGATATAGAATGTTTTCTACAGATCTTTTATGGAGAATTTCTTGGACAACTATCTTTTGACCGAAGTCAACATGAAAATATTATTCTCAATGAGAAGAATATCATCCACAGACAATATGAAGAATGTAATTATACTTCCACTGACCCTCTTGTATAGACAAGATTGCTCTTTGTTCTTGATGAAACCAAACGATTTGATTGCATCATCAAAATGAAGATTCTAACTCTGAGAAGCTTGCTTTAATCCGTATATAGAACCTTTACAACTTACAGACTCGATGATCACCGTCACTACATGTGACATCCAAAGACTGCTCCATATAGATATCTTCCTCAAGATATCCATTCAGGAAGGTAATTTTATATCCATTTGTTAGATTTTATAATCATAATAAGCTGCAACAGTAAGTAGAGTGTGGATGAATTTTAGCATGACTACGGATGAAAAGATTTGTTGATAGTCAATACCTTCGTGCAGACTATAATCTTTTGCCATAAGCCTAGCTTTCTATGTCTCTACCTTTTGTAGATCCATTTACACCCAATGGATATTATATCCTCGGGTGGATCCACTAAGGTCCATACTTGGTTTGAGTGTATCGAGTCAATTTCTGACTTTATTGTATCTAACCATTTCTCAGAATCGATGTCAGACATCACCTCATCAAAGGTATTAAGATCATCACCATGACCCTTATCTCCCATAAGGAACATTTTTTTACTTTCTTTGTAAGCATACCCATGTACCTTTCTAGAGGTCGAGAGATCCTGCTAGATCTATGAGGTAGTAGAGGAGCATCAACTACTAGCTCATGAATAATAGGTTCCTGAGGATCCATAGCTCTTTACTCTTCAGAGACATTCTCTTCAAGCTCAACTAACCTTCCACTACCACATCCTGGATAAACTGTTTTCTAAGAATATGATATTCTGACTTATAATCACATTGTGATCTTATAAAAAGTAGAAGTAGTATCCCATTGATTCTTTTGAAAACTCTATAAAATGAGCTATTATAAATCTATCCTCTAATTTATCAGCCATCTCTTAACATAGACTGAATATCTTCAAGTCTTATGCTAACCTAGACTCAGCTTCTTACCATATTATATCTCATATGATGTGGTAGAATAGATTTGATGGAACCATATTCAATAAGTGAATTATAATTTACAAAGCATGTCTCCAAAGATATAAGGATAAATCAATGAAGCTCATCATGAACCTGATCATATTTAATAGGATCCTATTTCTCCTTTCGGATACCCCACTGAGTTGAGGTATTTCAAAAGAGTCCATTGTGAGACTATACCGTTGTCCTTAAGATATCTCAAAAATTTTTACTAAGATATTTTCTCCTCGATCAGATCGAAGAACCTTAATGGATTTGCCTGTTTATTTTTCTACTTCATTTCTGAATTTTTGAACTTTCAAAGACTTCAGACTAATGTTTCATTAGATATACATATCCATACTATGACAGATCATCGGTAAAGATGATGAAGTAGCTTTAACCATCCCTGACCTGCATATCAAATAGCCCACATGCATCGATGTGTACCAAGGCAAGTAACTCAGTGGCCCTTTCCCTATATCCTACAAAGGATAACTTGACTATTTTCTTTGAAAGCAAGATTCATAAGTTGGGTATGACTCTGAATCAAAAGAGCCAAGGATCTCATTCATTTTCAATTTGTTTATTCTGTCCTCTCCAATATGGCCTAGTCTATGATACCATAAGTACTTTTGGTTAATTTTATCTCTGGATCTCTTTTGACCTACGACACTCACTACTTGTTTAAATTTATATTTGCATCAATATGTAAGTGATAAAGACTGTCAATTAAAAGATCATTTGCAACCAATTTATTCATAAATAAATAAATAAAATTTTATTGAAATTAAAATCAAATCCATCATGTGCTAGCATAGATACGAAAATTAAATTTTGACTAGCTATAGGAACAAAATAACAGTCTTTTAAATCTAATCTAAATCCTAACGATAATCGAAGAGGATAAGTGCCAACGACTTTTGCAGTAACTTTTACTCCATTACCGACCCGTAGGATCATGTCACTTTCTCTCAACCTCTTTCTTTCTATTAGACCATGCATTGAAGTATATATATATGAGCACTTGAACCAGAGTCCAATACCCAACTAAAATAGAAAAAATCGTAAGGTTAGATTCAATTATGAGCATATCTTCTGAAGGTTTATCACCTTTTTTAGTCTTCCGGCTCTTCAGGTAGAGTAGACAGTTCCTCCTCCAGTGGCCTTCAGCATCATAGTGAAAATACTTTTCCTTTGCTTCAGCCTTCTTCAGAACATTCTTCTTTGGCTTGCTCTTTTTTTTCTGCTTCTTCACGGATTGACTCTTCTTCTTCCAACCAGACTTTCTCTTGAATGAAGAAGTTCACTCCACAGCAAGAACAGTATCCCTTAAACTCTTCAAGGTTCTCTCAGTAGTGACCAACATGTTGACCAATTCAGATATAGTGTAATCACATTTGTTCATATGAAAATTTATAATAAATTGACTATATAAACTCGTAAGAAATTCAAAGATCAAATCTATCTACAATTTCTTTTGCATATTAAGCTCGAGCTTTTCAAACTCCTCAATGTCCTTGATCACTATCATATAGTGCTCATGGACTGACTACCTTTCAGGCATCTTCAGATTGAAGAATTTTTTGGATACTTTGAAGCACATTGTTTGGCTCTGCTCACCATACAACTCTTACAGGTAAGTGATCATAGCAATGACAGTGGACATATGCTCATGCTAGCTCTGCAACTCGTTTGACATGAAAGACAACACATAGCACTTGACCCGACTATCTTCATCTATCCATTTTTTATATATTGTTCTTTGCTCAGCAGTAGAACGGTTTGATAATACTAGGGGTTCTTGGTTGAGTACATGACCTAATTTTTTAGAAGTCAGGATATCCTGAGGTTTCTAAGCTAATCTTTATAATTCGTTTCGATCAAATGATTGGATTCAAAGATGCGAGCTAGAGGATTTAAAGCTGACATAGTTTAACTGTGAGAGTAGAGATTCAAGTTAGATTTTTATACTTTAAATTTATATTTACTCTAGAGACTTTAAGAAGCAAATAAAGACTCCTACTATTTTTGGATCCCTCCACTCTCCAGGTGAGAAATGAAAATCCTAACGTGATAAGTGGATTTCTAGTGGGTGCTGCGATCCCATCAATGTCATGCACCTCACTTAACAGTTATTGGTAACATGCACACCGATGCATGGACAACCCTTTGCCCAGATGCTTCTCTAAGCATGTTGCAGTAACTTGATCTCTAAGTTATGTGGGCTCACCTAACAGTTATTGATCACACTCTTTAGTTAAATCTGACCCACCGTTCATAAACAGATGTAAAGCCATCATTGAGTCTCTCACCTAACAGTTATTGGGCCCAATCCCATCCTTATCCTGGAGTAACTCTTTGCTAATAGAGTGGTTGCGTGTTTTCGATGCAACTGAACCATTGTGACCAATCGAGAACAATCAACACCAGTACCACACCCATACTTCTACAACAGTGGAAGACCTATGGACTAAAAATTTATGGAGAGGTTTAAGTTTAGACCTCATCTAATCAGTCATCATATGATCGATCTAATTGACATGGGCTAAACCAAACCGCTAAACAACCTTATTCAAGACTTAATCTTTCAAATTGGCCAGATAAGTGGAGATCGATGGGGTCCCCCCGTTGCTTTTTTAGACACCAATAAATTAATCAAGTCAGTGAATGAAATCAATTAAATAACCACATCTCAATTACTTACTTTAGATACTAATAGGTCAATTGATCCAAATAGATTAGCTTAAGTGAATCATGCTCAAGCCATCGAGCCAAAATAGATACTTAGGTTAATCGATTCTACATATGAGATTTAATCTATTTGATCAACAATAATTGTATGATCTAAAACTTAATTAACTTAATCTTAATCAATAGTTGACTCGATTTGATCAATTACTTAATCGAACTAGACCCATTGTATTCAAATTAAAAATCGTAGATGCAATCTAATTACATGACCTAATTTTTGATTTGCCCATAACCAAAATCTTTATGCACAAACATAAAATTCAGATTCTAAAATTAAATTTTAGATCTAAATTTTTTGCATAAAAAGTAAATTTTAAATCATGAAACTAATTTTTAGATTTAACATACAAGCATATATCTCATATATATATGTAAATTCAGATCTAAACAAAATTCAGATCATAACATGATATCATATATCTCATATACAAATCATGAAACACATTAAAATTAATTTTTAGACTTAAATATGCAATCATACATCTTATATATGAATCATAAATCAAGTCAAAATAATTTTCAGATTTATGCATGCATCTATATATCATATATACATGAACTAAAAATCTATCTAGAATAAATTTCAGATCTATGCATACCTTCACATATCAAATATATGATCTAAAAATTAAATCTAAAATAAATTTTAGATTCAAAGCAATCATCTATGCATCTCATGTATCAAAAAAATTAGATTTTAAAATTTTTTCAAAATATGTATGTCAATTTCATGCATATAAAATCTCTGGCTCTGATACTATTATTGAAATTTCATGTCGGAACATGTATGTATATTTCAAAAAAAATTTTAAATATCATAGCGAAATAAAAGATTAAAGTATCTTTTAATCTAAATCATACATGTATAAAATAAAGAACATATGGATCTACATCATAAACTAAAATTGAACACATACTGAATTTTATGTTGAAATTAAATATATGATCGAATCACATATCTGTTTCATAATTTTTCTTAAAATCTAGATCTGAAAAAGAATAGATTCTCTCAAAGCCGTGCAAGTGCCCGACCTCTATGGGTATCCACTCAGAATTAGCTTGGAACAGACCTCTTTGATATTGATATTTTTCTTTAAGAACAATCATCCTGTGAATCTGAACGAAGTCTGGATCACGATCAACTCTTTGATCCTTTTCTTGATCCTTTTCTTCTCTTCTTCTCTTGCTTTTCTTCCTTGACTATGAATTAACCAAGGTTTGGAAACCAGCAAGGAAGAGGGGTGCCCAAGCTCCTCTTAGTAGTTGAGATGGTGGACGCCCAACTTCTTTGGGCGTTGGATCCTAAGGGAGAAGAGAGAAAGGCATGGGGGATCTTATGGGAGGCGTGGGCTGCTAAAAATCTGATATAAAGAGCCTTAGAGATGGTCTCTTTAAATAAGCAAAAAGTTTGAATCTTATTCAAAATTAAATAGCCCCTTACTACAAGTCCTACTTGCATTAGAAATCCTTTTACACCCACTTTTTTACATGCCACATAGGGCCTAGGGGATGTCCCATGCTGATCCCACATGCCCTCTTTTAGGTGGGCACACCTAATTTGATCAAATCAAGTGGCGCCCCATGCAAACAATTAAGAAAATTAATTAAATATTTGATCCCTTAATTCATATGATCCAAAAGCCTAAGCACCCAACAATTAAAGCCCAATGAATCTAATTTATTTAGATTATTAGCAGATAATTAATTTGAATGAATCTTATCAATAAAAATTTAAATACAAAGAAGAAATTGGGTTCAATCATCTACTAGCAAGGTTATTCTGAACCCAATAGAATTTTCTAAATCCAATTGAGACTTCATAAGCCTAATTACTTATTTCAGGTCTGTTGGTGCAGAAATCCACCGACGTCGAAGAAGCTGGAGTCGAGGATGCCGCGGTCGCCGCTGGAACCTGCAAAAGGAAGTCTAAACCGGAGTTGGGGTTGCTCCGGCAAGACCCTCCGATGCTCAAGTCAGTTCTCTGCCTCAACAAGAATGGAGTGCTCGAACGAAAATTTTAGCAGACTTTTGAGATAGAGACTAGAGCTTAGAAATAACATATCTGGGGGTCCCTATTTATAGGGAGAGGACGTAACAAACTGATAGCGACGCCTGCAACTGCCTGGTGGTGGGCCATTCAGGGCCATGAGTGGTTTGTTACGGAGAGTAGTGGGATGGAGTCGTGGCTATCGCCGGGGCCTGCCACGTGGAGTCTGTTGTGGAGAGTGGAGTGGTGTCCGTTGTCGTGACTTGTCAGAGCATGATGGAGCTGCGTGGGATCCGTTACAGGAGATGGAGCAGAATTGTGGCCATTACTGTGACCTGTCAGGGAGTCTGAGCCTGTCGGTTGAAGCTCGGTGGGGTGTCTGGAGGAGCGAAATAGCTCTCTATCTGAGAGGAGCTCGGATGTTTCCGAGGTCGCTGACGAAACCGCTGTCGACGGATGTCGACAGGTGCCTTAGGCGTTGGCGCGGTAGGTCGAAATCATTTTATCGTAGAAGCTCGAGCGGAGACTTTCAGTTGGCGAAGTCCGGCTGGGGTTGGCCTGATGCAGAACTTATTGGAGAGCTGTCTGCCGGGAGGTCCGATTCCATGAGGAGTTCGGCTCATGGTCGACTACTTGGCCAAATTCAGAAGGTGTCGTAGAAGTCTGTCCGTAGGAGGAACCAGTAGAACACTGTTGGAGCCCAGCTGGAGTCGTTAGAGGTCGGCTGACGCTGTTGGAGGTCGGCGACCGGAGAGGTGCGAAAGACACTGAAAGTAATTGGTCATTGGGGGGGAGTCTTGCTGCTGGAGTCCGTCCATTGTAGAAGCTTGCTCGAAATCTATCAGCTGCAGGAGTTCAGTCGGAGCCTGACTTTTGTAGAAGTTCGGACGGGACACTTATTGATGAAGCCCGATCGGAGTCCGCCGACAATAGGAGTCCTGGAAAGGATTCGTTAACAATAGAAGCACGGGTGGAGGCATACAGTAGAAATCCGACGTAGGCCGCTCGTAGTAGGAATTCGAAGTAGACCACTTGTAGTTGAAGCTCGAAGTAGACCGCCTGTGGTAGAAGTTCAGAGTGACCCGCTCTTCGCAGGAGCTCGGAGTTGACCGCTCTTGGTGGGAGCTCGGAGTGTTTAGGCCTTGTCGAAATTCGGACGATGCCTACCTGCAATAGAAATTTGAGAAAGGAGTCCGGCTCCCGTAGGAGTCCGGATGGAATGAACCAGCTCCCATAGGAGTCCGGGTGAAGTGAACCGGCTCCCGTGGGAGTCCGGATGAAGTGTACCTGAATAAAATTCGAGGTAGAGATTTGCCTCCCGTAGGAGTCCGACGGAAGTTTACCTGCAATTGGAGCTCGGCTCCCGTAGGAGTTCAGGTGAAACCTGTCTGCAGTAGAAGTTCGGCTCCCATAGGAGTTCTGGTGAGTGGACCGTCTCCCATAGGAGCTCAAGTCTTTCCGCAGTAGAGATTTGAGGCAGTGGTCCGGCTCCCATGGGAGTTCGATGGAGGTCAACCTGCAATAGGAGTTCGGAGGTAATTCGTTTACAGAATAAGCTCGAATGGGGGCTTACAGTAGAGACCCAACGTGGAGGGCTCACAGTAGAAATTCAGAGTAGGTCGTTCGGCTCCCGTAGGAGCTTAGAGTAGGCCACTCATGATGAAAATGAGGGTACGCCGTTGTAGTAGAAGTTCGGGTAGGCCGCCTGCAGGAAGTCGGACAAAGTGTACCTGCAGTAGGAGTTCGGAGAAGAAGTCCGGCTCCCGTAGGAGCCTGCCATTGGCGAAGTTCGGTCACTGTCGAAGTTCTGTCGGAGGTTCGAGTTGGAGTCGATCGTGGCTGGAAGAATCTGGGAGAGGTCCGGAGATCGATTGACCACTGTAGAAGGTCGGCCGGTCGATCGCTGTAGAAGGTCGGCCGGCAGATCGCTGTAGAAGGTCGGCCGGTAGTGGAGTCCGGAGAGCACTCGGAGTAGCCTGATAGACGACTGAAAAAGCCCATCTTGGAGAAGCCCGGAGGGTATGGCAGGAGTTCGCCCGTCGGAGGAGTTCGGTCGACACTTGTAGAGGACACCGTGGAAACTCATCTGTCGACGAGGCTTGGAAATATTGTGGAAGCTCGGCTGCCGGAGAAGTCCGAAAATGTACTGCCCAGGCGGAAGCCGGAAGGCTCCCAGGGAAGCCAATACTGTCACGAACTTCGGCTGGGGTTATTTTATACCCAACAAGGTCTAATCTTTTATTGTGTGACCTCATAGATTCAATTTTATCTGATAGTGAGATATACTATGATCTCTATTATAATGTCATTGAAACTCTTTTCAATGGGTTGGAACGATTTCACTCTAACTCATCAAGGATTGTCGATCCTGAGTAATCCTAGTGAGCTCTCACAATCCATCAGTAATACCTAATAGTATGTAGTGGCAACCCAGTAGAACCAAAAAGAACCTCAAAGTATAGTTCACATGTAATTCAATCCTTCTATCATGAGTTTCGAATAGATGGTAGGTCATGGATAAATCGTCAAATCTCATCATCAGTCATATGATAGATCGATTAGCTTAAGTTCAATTGTGATCCTTGAAAAAATTTCCATCAATCACACTGCTGTGACCATAAACTCTCAAACTTAGCCTTTCAAATCCTATAGAACTACTCTTCTCTATCAAAATCGATAGATTCCATCTAGATACACATCTTACTCCTATAGTGGACCAACTGTCACCAACATCCACTACAAGATCTCAATAAGATCATATTTATGTGTCAGTCAAACTCCAGCAGTTTCACTGCGAGCAGTCGTACCATCGTAAATCAAAGGATTATTCACACAACTACAATATCGAGATGATCATTAATGATTGATTAGAAATCTAAGTGATCTCTTGTATGGTCATGCTCAGTATTAGTTGTTCTCTAACAACTATTCGCACTCGTCGCTCTATGTCCCTACACTATAGATCAGAGACTCATCTATCCTGAAGATAGTGATCTATGCATCGATCTATTCGAATCAATCACCATCCTCATGATGATACTATGATCGAGAGTATTTAAGAATTAATTATACATGCCTCTAATTCTCAATACTTTGAGAATATGTATCAAAGTATTAATTCTATGAACGATTCAAGGACACATTACTCTTAAATAAAATAAACTTGCCTTTTTATGGATCAAATCAATATATTAAGATAAAATTATATTCTAGATTTATTATAATGTGTCAGCCGTATTGGCTTCTTGAACATACATCTAAAAGATTTAGCCCGAGTCTTTTGGTTGATCAAATCGAAACCAATCGATCAATTGGTGTCTAAAATATGTTTGGCAATATTGCTTAGCAATATAATCAATGGTTTTTATTGGCAGTGCGCTTACCTGACCATTTCGATGGTATCTAAGGCAAGCCAAGGCAGACCCTCTCATCGATCTCACTTACCTGACTAATTTGCTAGATTATATTTTGATTAGATCACTAATCGATTCGAGTTGACCCATGCCATTAAGATAAATCAATGTGATTGATTTAGGTGTCTTTTGACCAGACTTGTCTCTAGTCCAATTCAATGACTTGATGAAGCTAGTGGGAGAACTTTTGACTGCTGGTCGATCTCTTCTTTCATTCTCAAATCATTAAATTAGTTCGACTGATTTAGGTGTCGTTGGAGCAGCTTGTCTCTAGTCCTCTTCATGACTTGGTAAAGTCAGTGGGAGGATTTAGACTCGCCAATGGACCAGCTCGTCTAGTCCTTTTCGTGACTTGGTGAAGTCAGTGAGAAGATTTAAGACTCATCGATCAATTGCTTATCAAATCATTAATCAAATCTTCTAAATTATTAGGTCCATAAAATGAGCTAATTATAGGGATAACTAGATCATAGCCTCCCATTAAGTTGGATGATAATGGGTGCATTAGTTTGATAATCCTTGGAGACCCAAAGGCTTGGTGCTTATCTGCTATTGAAATTATCATTCATAATATGATAACTCAATCGTATCTTTTTAATGGGTGGTTAGGTTGGTCGACCAAAGTCGGACCTGATCTTTGTTGGTTAGATGGGATGAGCATAATCATGTTAATGATTGGACCTAACTAAAACTTTTATGGAGGCCCTAGCCTACTGAAATAAAATCTGAGGTAAAATTAATTACTAGAAGTTGTTTAGAGAAATAATTGATTAAGAACCTATCCATAGATGCACATGAATTGACCGACCAAAGTCGGGCCCATGTGCAGCCGGTGTAGATTCTAGTACCCGTTAAGGAATTAAGATAATTTTTTGAATTAGAGGTAGAGGCTACCAATTTGAATAAAATAGTGAGAGAACCTTTAGACTAAATTCCAAATTTTAAGATTAAACAATTTATATACTAATAGATCTTAATATTTTCTTTCAGTGATGGCTAGTCGTTTGTCGCTCCTCCGCTCACCGTTGGACAGCAACAAAATTATAAAACCAAATTTTGATAATTGATATTGAAAATTGAGAATAATTCTTAAGCATGAGTGGATCCTATATTTGATTATGGATCCAGCACCTAAAGTACCAGCTTACAATGCAGATGCAACGGTTAGAGACACTTATCAGAAGTGGCTCAATGATTGTACGATAGTTCATTGCATAACAACGGCTGCTATGAGTGATGGATTTAGTTGTAAGTTTGCTGATGCTTAGCCAAACAAAATGCTTCAAAGGTTGAACAAGTTCTTTGGCACACTTGAGGATTTATCCTCAGTATGGCATCGATCCTCTGAGAGAGAAAAGACAAGTATGGTGCAGTGGTATCATACTAGGACTTCTAAGTCCAATCGAACTAATCAGTCTAAGGCAGACCAGAGTCAGGCAGAATACTTCTTTGCAAGAAGCTGGGCACTGAAAGAGGAATTATCCTCTATATCTAGCTTCTCTTGATCCAAACAGATCTAGAAAAAAAATCAGTAAAAGATTGCTGGATAAAGTACTTATATGATAACACCTTATAATTTCTGTCTGTGATACTACTACCTGGATATTGGATACTAAAAGTCTGATTCATATTTGTAATTCATTGCAGGGACTTTAGATTAGTAGAAAATTTGAGAAGAACGAATGATTCCTAAGTATTGAAAATGAAAGAGCTGTTTCAATTCTAGCTATAGAAAAGTTCAGCTTGTTCTCAAATTCAAATGTCATTATTTTAGATGATTATTATTATTGTCCATCTTTCCTTATGAATGTTATTTCCATAGACCTTTTAGCCAAGGATGCTTATAATTTTTCAATAAAAAAAAATTTCTATGATATCATTATGAATGATGTCATAATTATGCGTGGATAATTGAAATATGACATCACAGCCTGTTAGTATAATTTACACATCAAATAAACACCCAAAATAGATAATATCATAGATGCCTACTTTTGGCATTATAGGCTCGGTCATATAAATAAGAATAAGATAAACAGGTTAACTAAAGAGAAAATCTTTGATATCAATTATTGTAAATTATTGCCGACTTGTGAGTAATATCTTATTGGAAAGATGATCATGTCATCCTTTACTGAAAAGGGTGAACAAGCCAGTGATGTTCTAGGTCTAGTACATAGTGATGTATGTAGACCCATAAATATAGGCACCAAAGGAGGATATTACTATTTCATTATATTTACTGATGATCTATTGAGGTATGGGTATGTCTACCTTATAAATCATAAGTCTGAATCATTTAAAATATTCAAACGATTTCGTAGTGAAGTAAAAAAATTGACTGAAAAGAGTATTAGAACTCTTCAATCTGACCGAGGAGGTGAATATCTTTTCAATAAATTTTTAACATATCTAGAAGAGAATGAAATTCTCTCGCAATGGATATCTATTGAGAGAAAGAATCGAACACTATTAGATATGATTCGATCCATGATGAGGTTTGCAAGTCTGCCGACTTTTTTAAGGTTATGCTTTTGAGACTGCATGCTATATTCTGAACAACCGTAGGCTGACACTCTCTTACATTAGGGTTTGGGATTGTCAGACTTATGTCAAACGTCTGTAGACCGATAAGCTTAGACCTCTGTCCGATAAGTAGTTAATTATAGGATACTCTAAGAAATCTACAGTATATTACTTCTACCTTTCTGATCAATAAATGGTGTTCATGGGTCTTGAGGCATTCTTTTGAAAAAAAAATTATGAAAAGAATTGATGCCACTAAGATTGAACTTGAGAAAGTTCGATATATAAAAAAATCAATACAGACAAGTGAAAATATAGAATCAAATTTGATTAGATCAAATTCAGAGCCCATTGTTGAGGTACTTTTAAGGAGATCGAGTAGAGTACCACATCAGTCAGACAGATACTACAGTTTCTTGATCTGAAATGGTGATCCTATTGAACTAGATGAGAATGATGAGGATCTGATCGCTCACATCGTTGCCATGCAAAGATCCGACTCTGACAAGTGACTTGATGTCATGAAATTTGAGATGGAGTCTATGGAGATCATTGGTGCATGAATACTAGTTGATCTACCCGAAGGGATAAAATTTATAGGGTGTAGATGGATTTCAAAAGAAAAGAGGTGCAGATGGAAAGGTGGAGATTATAAAGTCTGTTTGGTTGCCAAGGAATATTGTCAATGTTATAGTATTGACTATGACAAGATATTTTCTCCTATGGCAATACTCTCAAAGTTGGAACATGCATTTTGATAAGATCAAAATGTATGGCTTCATCAGGAATGAAGAAGAATCCTACATATATAAGTGGGCTATTAATTTGTAGTCATCTTTTTGTACTGTATGTGGATGATATACTGTTGATAGAAATGATATTCCAGCCTTATAAAGTATAAGGCTGTGGATATCATCACAGTTCTCCATGAAGGATTTGGGAGAAGCATCCTACATCCTAGGGATAAAAATCTATAGGGATAGATCTAAGAGGCTACTTGGATTGTCTCAATCTACATACATAGATACCGTGCTGAAATGGTTCAGCATAGAGAATTTTAAGAAAGGCTATCTTCCAATAAGTTATGAAATTACTCTCTCTAAGAAGAATTGTCCGACAACTCCTTAAAAAAGAGAGCGTATGAGTAGAATCTCATATACTTCGATAGTGGGATCTATCATGATGTGTATGAGATCGGATGTGGTACACTCACTAGGGGTAGTGAGTAGGTACCAGTTTGATCCAGGTGAGCACTATTGGAAGGTTGTAGAGACAACCCTTAAGTATTTGAGAAATACTAAAAGGATCAATGGCTAATTTATGGAGATACTAACTTGAAACTTATGGGATATATTGATTTTAGTTTCAGTCAGATCATGATGATGGTAAAAATGTATCGGATTATGTGTTTATCCTAAATGGAGAAGCAATATGCTAGAAAAGTTTCAGCCAGTTCACTATAGCCGATTCTATTTGTGAGGTAGATTACATTGCGGCATTCGATGCTGCAAAAAAAATAGTTTGGTTATAGAAGTTTATTAACAAGCTTAGAGTGGCACCCTCCGTTAATGGTTCAATCCTTGTGTTGTGACAACACTGGAGCCATAGCTCAGGCTAATGAATAGTAGTCCCACCAGAAAACCAAACACACTCTGCATCGCTATCATCTTGTATGAGAGATCATAGATCGAGGTGACGTCGACCTTCAAAAGATCGATGAAAAAAAAACTTGATCAATCTATTTACTAAAGCCTTTGAAATTAAAAAGTTTGACAAACTTAAATGAAAGATGGGTATTAGATACTATACCAATTGGCTTTAATCCAAGTGGAAGTTGTTAGAACATGTGTCCTAAAGTCAATCATTTAGACGATTGCATTTTTTGTAATTTGTATATGAATTATGAATTAATAAATATTATTTGATATTATTCATCACAAGGTGTACATCTTTCTTATTGAACTCTAATGTTGTGATGAAGTCTTTAGAACTATATGACATTCAATAAAGGAGGATTTATCAAATAGTTCTTAAAATTATTCACGACCAAATGATATGTCATTAAGAGATGATGATGTTTATCGAGTGTAGGTCATTGTGTGCTATATAAGTTGATTGTCTTCTTAATCAAAGAGTGTAGAGATACTAGTATGGTATACAGATGAGATGTAGGAGTACATCATCACTGAACAAATAACTTACCTATGGAGCGCTCTGCTGTCAAGAGCTGCTCATGAAGAATATGAGCATAAGTGTCCTTCCGACTTGAGATCACCATAGTGTCTTGCAAGTAACTCACTGTGCTTTGGGCCAGACTATCTAAATTTTAATTCAGTGACGAAAAGTTTCTAGGCACAGTCAAGTACTTATGATAGTCAGTGTATGAATCAAGATGGGATTGATCCCTCTAAATTTCAAGAGTTGATGCATCACTATATTTCAATTAAGTAAGATCTCAATCGAGATAATCTATGTGATGGATCACAAGATTTCAAAAAGATTGAAATATAATGTGGATGACTAATCTAGGGTTGGCAGTTAAACCCTAGGTCGTCCTGAACATATAGGGTCAAAAGGATGAATTATGTGGTAACCATATTTCTAGGTTCTTAAGTATTGCCTTGTAAATATTTGAGCTATCTAGATATCGAGAATCATTGCTAGATGGTAATTTTGATTAGTACAAAAATAGTTCTATATACCGACTTAGTGTTTGAACCTATCGAGTTACGCACAAAGTCA
>KE506586.1:116149-132981 GCA_000441515.1 Elaeis oleifera | reverse complement strand
ATAATTTTATGGAGATCTCTTTCTTCTATCATGGGTAACGTTTCTCTCAAAGAAAACTGAGTCTGAAGACCGACAGTGCCATGCGGGCTCGCAAGAACCCCTTGAAGTGTTCGGTACCCTATAGGCCAGGATGGTGGGAGGGTTACTGATGGCGTGCAACGGCTGCTGCATTATGTCTACGAATTTTGAAGAAATCATGATGAGTGCGATCATACTAGCACTAATGCACCAGATTCCATCAGAACTCCGTGGTTAAGCGTGCTTGGCCTACAGGCCAGGATGGTGGGAGGGTTACTGATGGCGTGCAACAGTCGCTACATTATATTTACGAATTTTGAAGAAATCATGATGGATGCAATCATACCAGTACTAATGCACCGAATCCTATCAGAACTTCATAGTTTAGTGTGCTTGGGTGAGAGTAGTACTAGGATGGGTGACCCCCTGAGAAGTCCTCGTGATGCACCCTTTTAATCTTCATCATTTTTATTTTATTTTATTTCAAGATTTTTTTTCATAATTTTTATGAAGATCTCTTTCTTCTGCTGCGGGTAATATTTTCTCTCAAAAAAAAACTATTTGGAGACTGATAGTACCGTACGGGCTCATAGGATCCGCTTAAAGGTCTGCTACCCTACAAGCCAGGATGGTGGAGGGTTACTGATGGCGTGCAACGGCCGCTACATTATATCTATGAATTTCGAAGAGATCGTATTGGGTGCAATCAATATCAAGCACTAATGCATCGGATCCCATCAGAACTCCGCAGTTAAGCATGCTGGGGCGAGAGTAGTACTAGGATGGGTGATCTCCCAGAAAGTCCTCGTGTTGGACCCCTTTTAATCTTCATCATTTTATTTTATTTCAAGACCTTTTTCATAATTTTATGGAGATCTCTTGCTTCTGCCGCAGGTAATATTTCTCTCAAAAAAAATTGAGTCCAAAGACCGATAGTGCCATGCGGGCTCGTGGGAATCACTTGAAGTGTCCGGTACCCTACAGGCCAGGATGGTGGGAGCATTACTGATGGCGTACATCGAATGCTACGTTATATCTATGAATTTCAAAGAAATCATGATAGGTCCGATCATACCTACACTAATGCATCGGATCCCATCAGAACTCTGCAGTTAAGCATGTTTGGGCGAGAGTAGTACTAGGATGGGTGATCCCTTAGGAAGTCCTCGTATCATACCCCTTTTAATCTTCATCCTTTTTATTTTATTTCAAGATTTTTTCTCATAATTTTTATGGAGATCTCTTTCTTCTATCGTGGATAACATTTCTTCAAAAAAATTGAGTCTGGAGACCGACAGTGCCATGCGGGCTCGCAAAAATCCACTTGAAGTGTCCGATACCCTACAGGTCAAAATGGTGGGATGGTTACTGATGGCGTGCGACGGCCGCTGCATTATATCTATGAATTTTGAAGAAATTATGATGGGTGTGATCATACAAGCACTAATGCATCGGATCCACTTGGGCGAGAGTAGTGCTAGGATGGGTGATCTCCTGGGAAGGAAAAAACTGAGTCTGAAAACTGATAGTGCCGTGCGGGCTCGCAGGACCCACTTGAAGGGTCTGATATCTTACAGGCCAGGATGGTGGGAGGGTTACTGATGGCGTGTAACGGCCACTACATTATATCTACAAATTTTGAAGAGATCATGATGGGTGCGATCATACCAGCACTAATGCATCGGATCTCATCAGAACTCCACAGTTAAGCGTGCTTGGGTGAGAGTAGTGCTAGGATGTGCGACACCCTAGGAAGTCTCATATTGCACCCTTTTAATCTTTGTCCTTTTATTTTATTTCTAGATTTTTTTTCATAATTTTTATGGAGATCTGTTTCTTTTGCCACGGGTAACATTTTCTCTCACAAAAAAAACTATCTGGAGACCGACACTGCCATGCGGGCTCGCGGGACCCACTTGATGTGTCCAAAAATATGCCCTAAAAAAAATATGTATCAGTCAAGATTGGCTTCTAGTGCACACATCTAACAATATCTAAGAATTTTGAAGAGATCATGAAGGGTGCGATCATACTAGCACTAATGCATCGGATCCCATCAGAACTCCACAGTTAAGCATGCTTGGGCGATACCGATTACATCTAATGTAACACGCTATTCAGATTTAAATAATTTTATATCTAAATTTATCTTATTATAGTAAATCATAAATCACTTAAATCTAATCTAAACATATTATGATCAAATAATATATAAAATCTATTCACTATTCTTTTTCATGAAATCGGATCACAATGACACTCCTACACGTCATAAGAGAGCCCATCAAATAGGCAAAAGAGAGATTAATCTCTATGATCTCTTATGATCGGACGGTCTGGTAATGTCATCAATCCGAGTACTAAGCTACTAAGATCTGAAGTCTAATTTCATATGTAATCACATCAACATGTAATTATTGACAAATAATTTATATCATGAACATGTCTTTGATCTTATCAATCATGTTCTTCATCTAATCTAATTAGATTTGATACATCATATATATCATATCAAATTTGAAACACATCTTATACTGATTATAAAACATCAATTTCAGATTTGATATCATATAGAAAAGTAATTAGATGTAAACATGAATGCATAAGGAATAAATTTCTGATAAAATCTGTTTTAGTATAGTGCTGATTTTCGATGGAGTTCAGATCTAAATATCCATCAAAATGGATCCAATTCAGATCTAAAATAAACCTCACTTCATAATGAAAATAATAATATCAAATTTTGTTAAAATAAATTTAAAAAAAATTTTAAATCTCATTATTATTCCATCAAAAATTTAGCAATAGCAAAATTCTATTATAACAAACATAACAATCTTAATCAACCATTGATTAGGCTCATCTAATCCAATAAAATTAGATCAAAAATTTTATATAATAAATTTAATTTAATTTAATATCTAATATAAAATTTTAATTACATACAACATGTAAATAATCCAAAAAAATTCAGTTATGCATGCATGAATCAAAGGCCTACTCAAATACCAATTAAAGGAAGGAAAACTATTTCTCTTCAGATAGCCCAGGTTGCAACTAAAAATTTTTTATTAATCTACATGAAAAAGGATCAAATTCTTACTTGAATAGTAGTGAAAATGGAGATTAATCTTCAAAAATCTGGAATCAACCTTCGTGGAGGCCTGAAAGTGCAGACCCTTTACTTCGTATGCACGTCAGACAATGTAGGAAAGTGGGATGAACTCCGATCAAATCACTTTTACAACCCAACCAAATGAAGGAGGAGCGGTGCTAGTGTGACGCCTCACACCAGCAAGGGAGACACCCAAGGTGGGCCCACAGCAAAGGAAGATGGGCGGCAATGATGGGGAGATGCCAAGGAAGGAGGGAAGGAGCTCCCTCTTCTCACGCCTCTTTCTCTCTTTCTCTCTTCTCTCAATCTGATTTGTTCTTATGCATCCATAGGTAGAGACCCTCTCTATTTATAGATGATTTTCATAACCCAATAAGTATAGGACTCCTAATTCAAACATGCTTTGAATCAGTCTAATACTCATAAAAGAAAGACTCCTATATGAGATAGAATTGGAACCACACAAGGCATCCACAATGCACCCCTTCCCACACCCATATGGGATGCCCACAACTAGCACCATACCAATTGCTGGTCGGCCCGAGGAGAGTAGAATCCCAATACAAGTGGGATTCCTAATATCTCATCCAAAATAGATCTGATTCGAATCCAATTCGAAACTGACTCGAAATAATTTCGAAAGGCTGTCAATCCCAAACTCTTTAGAATTTTGTACCAAATCTAACTTAAAATTTTGGATTCAATTAAGTCTAATTAATTCAGTTCTAATCTAAATTAATTAGTACTTAAATTCAATCTCTCATATGCTCCATGGATCATAGATCAAAACTATTCATCCCGAATTGAATCTGAACCTCATGTGTAGTGCTAGCTAGACATAGTCAACTCTTCAATTCTATTTGATCCATAGCTTAATTCTCAATCAAGTTAGCTTATATATTCAATCAAGTCAAGTATTTTCAAATTAGATATATAAACATAGACCAATACTTTCTACGGTGTCTGACTTGTGTGCGTGACTCCATAGATTCAAATACTAAGCTGGTAGCACAGGAACCGATTTCTATACTAATTGAAATACCATCAGCAATAGTTTTCAACATCCAGAAAGGTTGAATTATCATAAAAGAATATTTCAGAATCCATTCACATGGTTACCGCATAATTCATCCTTTTGACCCTGAATGCTCTAGGATAGTCTCAGATTAATTGTCAATCGAGATTGTTTCATCCATATTGTATTTCAATCTTCCAAATCTATCTCATGGATTATCCTGATCAAGATTTACTAAATTAAATACAGTAATACATCAACTCTAATAATCCAGAGGGGTCAATCTCATCTTGATCCACACACAGATATCGTAAGTATTTGACTGTACTCAGTAACCTTCCATCACTACATTAGAAATCCAGATAGTCTGACATCAAAGCACAGTGAGTTGCTTGCAAGTCACTATGGTGATCTCAGATCTGAAGGATACTTATATCCATATGCTTCGCGAGCAGTTCTTGACAGCAGAACACTCAGCAGATGAGTCACTTGTTCCGTGACGATGTACTCCTACATCTCACTTGTATGCTATCCCAGTATCACCACACTCCTTGGTTAAGAGGACAACCAACCTATATGCACACAACGACCTCCACTCGATAAACGTCATCATCCTGTAATGATGTATCATTTGGTCATAAATATGTTTAAGAATTATACAATAAATCCACTCTTTATCATATACTAACATAGTTCTAAGGATTTCATCACAACACGAGTTCAAGGAAGATGTAACTTCGTGATGAAAAATGTCAGAATAACTTTTATTCATTAATCAATAATTCATATACAAAGAAGAACTCAATCGTCTTTTTAGGACACAATTTTCAACACTAGCAACCTCAGCTGGAGCCTCATCTGAAGAAGATTCGACAGCGAGTAAAGCTGGTCAGGTCGGTGAGCTGAGAGGAGCAAGTAAGCTCAGAATCACCTCCTCCAGGCCTTGACCTGTATGGCCCAACCAGTAGCCTGCTGGGGCTGAGATGGTAGACAAGCCCTTCTTACCCACATAATCTCATGATCCTCCGGAGGAGAAGGTTCAGACTCCCTGGCCTCCAGGGTCGGCTGTACGGGATCTCCGACTCTAGCTCGGATGCTCCATCCGGTAGCGAGTTTGGCACCTCTTTTTCATAGAGTTTTTCTTTCCCTCTTTGGCAGGCTCGAGCTCTTCCCAGCATCTAGCTTTGCGATCATGGTGATCAAATTGTAAACAATAGAACCAGAAGATTCAAGGTCAGACAGCTGATTCACGTACCTTGAGAAGCGACTTGACTTATACCGGTATTAAACAGCATCTGAACCGACAACAGCTCTTTCAACTCCAAAATTCTGAAGCCCTGCAGAGCTACCATCTCATGCTCCAAGTTTTGATCTATCAAAGTTTCCTTCAGCGAAACCTCTCGGGGTTCGCCCCAAGTAGTAAAATTTCAATCTTCACCTAATATCTTTGAGATGAAGAGAAACCTTGGCTTCCAACTGTGCACGACAGAAGGCATACCCAGAAATACCAGATGAAAGTCATCCTTCTTCTTCTGTGGAGTCACATACCACCACCCGTGTGAATCTGGATGCCGCTTGAGGCTGAAAAGAAATGAAAGAATGTGACGTTTGGCGCAACCCAAGCCAGTATGCATACCGTGGTGAAGCCGCAGATATGCCG
Source organism: Elaeis oleifera (assembly GCA_000441515.1). NCBI lineage: Eukaryota > Viridiplantae > Streptophyta > Magnoliopsida > Arecales > Arecaceae > Elaeis > Elaeis oleifera. The sequence continues at coordinate 127,173 of KE506586.1, read as the reverse complement.
CCATGCATTCGAGACAACCGTACATGATGATATTTCAAAGTATTGGAGGAGCACCACAAAAAAGAGGTGGAGAGGAAACCTCAGCCCAGCTCGGAAGCACTCCTCGTAGAACCCCATACGTCCTAGAGGAAGACGGTAGACTCGATCACCTGGTCTCGGGACTTCAAGCTGAAATGCAGGAGGTATCTGGTATTGCTCATGCAGCATGATTATGTCCTGCTCTATCAACTCTAATCTGAAGTCCAGTGGCGCAAAGTCAGGCTCCGTGGAGGCCATCTCTCTCTCTCATACAGGAAAGCCACAAAAAGATGAAGAAGAGAGGAACTCGCAATGGAAGGAGAAGATAACCAGAGCTTTACAAGGTCCGTGTTCCGTCCTATCTGAGGATTTTAAATAACCTCAGAATTGAATGGGACCGCCAAAAGCCACCTCCCATTGGCACATTAATTGCAGAAAATGTGCATCATCAGAAGACTACCGTACGTGCGACACGTAGAGACTGTGCATGGACATGATTGTTGCCACCGATATGGTAGTTAATGTCGATGGTAGGTGAATCACACTTTATGTCACTTTCGAAGGAATGTGTACAGACGTGCGCCAATTCCTCCCACGTGGATGCAATTCGAATTCCAGTCTTTTTCAAAATCTGTACGATAGGTATGGAAACTCGCCCCGGATTGGCATAAGCATTATGATCTTTATTGCACTTGCAATTTTAATCGTAGCTAGAGCCGGCTCGAATTTTCTCCTTACCTTCAACTCAGCTCGTGCCTTGCTTGAAGCATAACACAGGCTAAGTATTCACCTAGGCTATTACTCTAATCAAATTTTGTAGTTATAGCCAGGGGTCGAGTATACATTAAAGATTTTGATTCACATATTTAAAAGCATGATTCATATTTGTCAAAAGAAGAAAATTACATTTGTTCCTGTGAAGATTTTATTACAAGACCAGAAACCTCGGATCATAAAGAATAAAAGAAGAAGAGGGTATAAATCATTCTTCAAGGGGATTATCGGAGCAGTCATCTGTGGGATGATATTCCTCGGTGCAAATGATGCTTTCGATCTGGATGGCTGCGTCAGTCTTGTCCACCTCATCCAGAAGGTGGGACGTCACCATAAATCTCGACAAGTTATCCGATAACATTGCCTATAAATTCTCATACAGACAATCAATTTGAAGATGTTGAATGAAGTCAAGAGGAAGGTGCACTTGGGCAATGGACTTGCACTTCTCGAAGCCCGCAAAAAATACTGTCCTACAAGCTTGGGCTATGATTTTAACTCCCTCCTTCTCCAGCTGCTTTCTTTACTTTCAGCATATTTAAGTAAAACCTCCGGATCTATAAATTTGCCTCAGAGAAGCTTATGATTTATTTTCTCTCTTTCAATTTTTCTTCAGGTGCTCCACCTCTGATCTGATCTCTTGGACTCCCAAGAGCGGCTCTGAAGAGGTCTGAACTCCCTTGGAAGCAGAATGCCCACCTCCTCGAGGAGCTCTCTCTCCACGGCTCGTCCCTTCAGAGGTTTTGGTCCTCTTGGACGGACCATCACTGGGGCTCCTTTGAGGATGAGTTTCAAGATGAGGAGAATCTCTTCTCGCTTCAGGTGTCCTCCTCGGATGCTCCAGATCATCACAGGCCCAGCGATAGTCTCTCTCAGCCTCAGACCTCTTTTTTCGAGGGTTCTAATCCACTCCTCGAGACCTTCAACCTTCCTGTCGTCCCTGGATTTCTGTCGCTCGAAGGCCACAATCTGTCTTTTGGCCTGCCGTAATTCTTCATCCCAATGGAGAATCGACTCCTGAGCCTCCTAAAGAGCCTCCTTAATAAAGCTGAGTTTCTTGATCAACTCAGTATTATTTGTCTCTAGCTGCTCTAATCGGTACTTCAGCAAGTTGATCTCCTCCTCCATTATCGGAACATCGAGATTGAAACTGACGAGGCTCGCCAAACATTGGCCTACATGCACAAGGGATCCTAAAGCATCAGCAGATCACTTCTCCCCCTTTGCTCGTTGAGGAACAACCTCTTGGCTAGCGGTAGGAGGTACTCCACCGTGGATTGGAGGTTCTCTCCTGTAGATGGAGCACGAAACGTCGGATCTGAGGGTCCCATCGGAGAAGTGGATGCAAGAAAGCACCAAGCAGGAGTCGCTATCTCCAGAGATCTCTCAATTTCCGTCATTGTCGTCAGATCCTTTTCTGGGTTGTCAACCACTTTCTCCATCCGTGCTACCTCAGTCGGATCCTTTTTGGAACATCCTTCGGTGCTCATTTCTGGTGATATCTCTGTCGACACCCCATCGATCGAAACTTTCTCTAGAGAAGCCTGCACCACAGCTTCCAATGGTGGGGACGTGAGTTCAACGACAGGAGTGGCATGTTCTTCTTCCCCGATCGTGGATTCCGTTTCAACAATCGAAACCACGATCTGTCTCCTATGAACCAGGATTTGCTCAAGTCTCTTCACGTGTTGTGAATCCATCTTACCCTAAGAAATCATAATAGGAGAAGATCTGTGGCTACCTGTACTTTCAAAACGCCAATTTAAAGGAGGAAGAAATAAAAGCCACCATAAAGTAATTAAAACCTCAAAGGGACCGTCGTCTGAGTGGTCCCATTAGTTATGCCCGTCCACATCAGTCGTATTCGACTAACGTCACGAACCTTAAAAGCAGGCGTGAAGGCAGGAGCGCATAGCATCGGATCCAAGGTACTTTTGCAATACTCCCTTCGCCTGATTCTCAGACTCGGGAGTAGGAGGTAGTGTTACAGTGGTTACCATGAGCACCTCAGATCGACACTACATCACCAGACATTTCAGGCTCTCAGATCATTAACACGATCGCTGACCGTCGTATGAGCTGAGGAGTTCATCTCCCTATCGAGCTAAGGCGTCCGCGAGGTCTAACCTGAGCTGCCTCAACCGACTTATCCCTTCATCACGTACGACAGCTGTCCATCCCGAATAGACAAGATCCGGCGTAACCGTCTCTCCCGATCTCACGGGAGCAATCAAGGGTTGAATTATCTCGCTCAATTTGACATGTCCAACAGTCCGACAATCTCGAGATCGTGCGATCTCATAGCTAATAACCCAGCTGTCCGACATCTTTCTATATAAACAATCAGAGCCCCAAGGATCCAGATAAGTCAAATCAAATCAAATCCCTCTCAGAGAATCTGTTGCTGCTTCTTTGTTATCTACTTTCTGACTTGAGCGTCGAAGGATTCTCACTGGAGCCACAACCTTCAGTTTGAGATTTGTTTTACAGATCACTCCAGCACCATCATCTCTGTACGAGGACAGGCGTCCATCTTCCGACCTCGACCAATTTAAGCGGCAACACTAAGGATAGTAATCAGATGCTAAACTTTGTAGCTGTGTGTAGAAACACTACGTTGCCGAAGCAAACCTAGATATTTAATGCACATCTAAATGGTCTGATAAAATCTAGCAATTGAATGACAAAATGACAAACAAGACAAGATTAGGAATCATAGCAACAACTTTATCTGAATATTGAAGTATTCTTGTATCATTGTTAATTATTTCGTTGGCTGGATAATTCTTAGAAACCAGAATTATTCTCTATAAATGAATTAATCACTAAAAGGGATCAAAGTAGCTTGAGAGGAGGGAAATCTTTGAGGACAAAATGAGTTTCAAAAGTTGTATTTCTTGTGCTCTCCACCATGACATGATATCCATATGTTTTCCACTCCGTTACTTGGCATCTGAAAATTGCTGGTAATCGAAGACAAAAGGAGAAGTTGACCTAATATTCCTCTTATTGTTTGTTACTCTCAGGTATTACCTATTCAAAGAGGATGATCTACGGGGTACACTTGACTAAACACACCCAGCACTCACACTAATATAGCTGGCATATATCCTGCTACTTTTGGACGGAGTTGGACGCCCTCTTATCAACAGCTCATGAGATGTTATTGTTTTGCTGTGTAAAACTGCATGAAGAAACCAGGTTAATTGAATGGAAAAGGAATTAATTGTTCTTTAACAAACTTGATAGGATTTGAGATGTTAATTGATGTGGTTATAGTTTTCCCATTGAGGGGACAATTGAAGTATTGCTGCACGGAGGTGCTTAAATCTAGGTGCCATGTCTCTGGTGTTAATTTATGAGATATGTATCAAGGGCTCCCTGGCCTCGATGTCCCGCTGCCATGCTCAGAGAATATCTCCTTCAAGGGCAGGATTGGCTGAGATGAAGAGGCAGCAGGTTGGTCAGGGGATTTGGGGCTTTTGATTGCTTTCTAGAGCAGTGTAGACTCCTTTGTGCCTCTCTGCAGTCTTCTTGTATCTTGTCAAAGACAAATGAACATCACAGCAGGTTATCAAAGCTAGCTGTCAATGTGAAGGCCATGTGTACAAAGGATGCCTTTGAAGGCCAGCAAATGGTGAATCAGCTAGTGTGCGTACATTAGGTTTCTACCTTGTAGCCTGCCTTTCCTGCGACCTAGGATACCCGTTGAATACCAGCGGAAGATAAGGTTACACACAAAGGATCACTATTCAGTCAAATAAATGATATCCTGTGAGACCCAAAGAATATTATAAGCACAAATGGGTATAGAACTGGAACTAGGAAAATTCAGAAGGATAATGTTGTTAGAAACGTGTGCGATTTAGGTATGCAGTGAAGCAAAAACTGAGTTTCCACCATTGGTCCACTTGTAAAATGCAGACTCCAAGATCTATTCGACACCCTTTTGTAACTTTACAATGCACCATTGGGCAGATAATGGTCTACGCAGGTCTCAGTCTATCATGCATCAGGGATCAGGGAAGGACAAATCTGAAGTGAGTAAGGTTATCAATACTCGGCCTATAAAATGGACTCTGAATGCCTAAGACATTGCCACCTTAATTGGCCTGTGCTTAGAAAATCCTCTTTTCCAACTCCTTTAACCGCCACCTTCAACAACTCTTGTTGGAGCTATTCATGTGGAAATGTGTCCTAGCTGTCCAGAAGAATGTCGAAGTTCTTAACTGTTTTGCCGCTTTAACAACACCATGATGCCCATTGTTCCAGCATCTAACACTGAATTTGCAGGATTTTCAGAAGGACCGATGAGACAATCTGAGAACAGAACCAGAATTCCATGCATCCTGATTTCTCCGTTGTCTGTACTCTAGTCATCCGCCAGACAAGTCACCAATGGGAAGCTTAAACGAACTTTTGGAGGAACTGAAGTTCTAGTGGAACAAAGTACAGCATACATATGCTAATATCTCCAAGAAATAGAAACACAAACATCCAGGACATTGCAGATCCTGATTCAACATTACTGCCATATTAATATGAGCTGCCTGAGCATTTCTCACATAAACTTGGACAAGTTTTATCAGTCATAACGCTGGAATTCACATGTTACCATAGATGACATCATTTAGGGGAGGATACCCTTGGACCGACCAAGGCTTGTCCTGACAAAACTATGACTTTCAATTTATCTGATATAGCGGTATTAAAACATGGAATTGGCAGTACTGCTTAACTATACAAGTCTTACCATACAACAAACAGGTATTGGTCAATGAAGAATACTACAGAAGCATTCTAGTCAATGTGATAGCTACCATCATAAAGCTTCTACAGTCAATTTCCTTTCTTTCAACACTGAATTTCTTACCCAGAGAGCAGAGGATGTCATGAAGAGAGATGCAGTCTCTTCATTGGAGGTATACCAACATGTACCAGATCATTTACCCTCAGCATTCATGAATCTTTGAGCAACATCGAAACTTAATTCTTCATATACCTGGAAAAGAATCAGATACTCTGATTAACAACAGAAAGAAGGAAGAAGGTAAGCCATGAGTCCAAGAAAATATGATATGATGACTCGTACAAGTTTCTCATGAGCCCTTTGAAAGGCCTTGCAGAAATGCTCTGCATTTCCTGGTCTCACCTGAAGGATTAAAAAGATGTTCTCAATTATAGCATGATGGATGGATGTGTTCTATCGCTTTTGCAGTGGCTACAATATATAAGAATAGCAGGACGATAAAATGGGGGGAAATATATATATAGTTGGCATGCATGAGACAAAAGAATTCTTATTCTTTAGTCAAGAATCATTTCAGCACTTGGAATTTGGTGTTTGAGTGAATTTTGAATAAGGATTATACGTTGTATATGAATTCACTAAACTACCTCAGATATTATTGCTTTGTTCACCATACGCACTAATATTATTGTTGGGTTCCGGTGACGCAGCGGAATATAGATTTCAAAATTTTTAACATGCATTCAATAATGAAAACAAAGTTTAACAATTAAACGCAACCATCGAAACTCAAAACCCTAGGAACCTTTAACGATTACAATCAAATCACAAAAACATGTAAATCAGGAGAAGACCAGAAGTCATATACCACCATGAAGACCACGAACTGGTGATTTTGAGATCTCCATAAGACTCCAAAGCAGAAGCCCTACAATGGTGATCCACACAGGATTGATCAAAGCTCTTTCCAACTCGTCATGGTGCTGCAGCCTTCTTCGCAAGTGCGCTGCCGATAGTCCTTCGCAAGAACACGATGCACTATTACTTGTATGCCTTCATGACCTCCACTAGGACCACTCTAGGAATCCTTTTCCAAAATATCAAATCACACTCTAATCAGATTTTAAATTCAACACATGAACAATCTGATTTTAGGACTAGTATCTCATACTTTCTTTTTTTCCTCTCTTCCTTTCTATTTTCACTTCAGATTTTTACCACCTCTTCCTCATCTAATCCCACGTCCAAAATAAGTTTTGGATGGATTTATGCCATATGGGGCGCCCCTTAAATAAGGGATGAAAAGACGCCACACAAGACACCAAGGGATGCCAACTCTTGGCATCCCATCTTCCTTACATGCATATATAAATTTTTAACGTGTAAACCCAATGAATATGACGTGGAAAAAGAAGAGTTTCATCTGCAGAAGGACTCCTCTGTCAGAAAAAATCTGAACACCATAAAATGGCGCGTGGAATAAACGGAGAAATAAATTGATGCAAACACATCCCATGTGCCGTCCCTTTGTTCCATAAAAATAATTCTTTATATAGAAACTCTAAGTGTGGAAGAGCCTTCAAGCAGAAGGACTCCTCCACTTCTGCGCCAACAATTATCCAGAACCATCATATGGCGTGAGGAGGGAAGAAAAAATGCATGGAATATAAAGGGAATTAAGAGTCCCATGAGAAATGGACTCTACATTTCTCAACGCCATAAATGGGGCGTCCATATTCAAAAATGGCGTGGAGTTCCTTCCCAGCGAAGGACTCCCTCTCCTCTTCCACGTCCCACATCCCAAGGCGCCATCTGATGGCGCACAAAAATAAGGGACGTGAGGAAGATGTAATAATTTTAAGAGTAAAAAAGGACTCCTTAATTCCCAAAATAAATATGACGCCACCCATTATTATGCGTGTGGTTTGACATGGAGGTTGATTCCATGTGGAACACTTCCACAAAATCAGATAAAACCAACTAATAAATTAGATAGCTCAAATCCAATCACATTAGGTCAAAGCAACAAGACTAGGTTAGCACAAACACCTTTGCACTGAACCCAATTGGAAACTTGAGTTAATTTATGTGCTAGCAATTCAATTAACGCATTAAATTTATAATAAATTCAAATTAATTGGACCAATACCAAATTCTTATTGTATGTGACCCATTGGGTTTCAAATCTAGCCAGCAGTGGACCAAAATTCTTGACGTAACCCTAATCCAATTGGATTAGGTCAGCTCGAGAGTCCCAATCAACTAGGACTCTTCCTAATTGATTCTCGAATTAAACTCTTTTAATTCTGAAGAGTCCACAAGTCAAGATTGATGTCTAGCAACGTGTCATGACTATCCAAAAATTTAAATTTGATGAAATACCAAAATTATCCTTCCGTGACGAGTTATCGTGCAATTCAATCATTCGATCACACATCCCGGAAAGATCATTGGTATGAAAATATGTCAAACCCAAATACCTAACCATATGTATATCGATCTGATGATGATGACTCGATTGATGAACCAGTAGAAACCATTTTACTGTTCATCCCTGCTCTAGCCAAAGACTCAAAGTCACCATCCTATGAGATCACACAGGATATTCTCTCCTCCTACAAGGAGTGATCGATTCCTTGTTGACCACTCACAACCTCCATGCACACTTTGCCATACCCAGATTATCCCACACACATCTCAAAGTGGTATGCTAGGAAATAAACCAAAGTAAAGGTCCATGCACACAAGGTACCATGGTGATCTCAGATCAAAGGATCACATGCACCACTCCCACTGAAGAACCATCTGCTGACATACTGTAAAGCTCCATCAGATATTCTTCTGCAGGTCTGTTCAGTGAACTCGTTCTCTAATGAGCACCTACATCCTTGTATTAGTGTCACCACATAAGTGATTGTGAGATCAACCACCCTCTCCATCGAGCATACATAAGATGTACCAGTCTTACCAAAGTCATCGATCTCCGACTCGATGATCCAATGACTGGGAACATTTTAGATTGGGACTATCAAGATTTTAGGTCTCACTGGCATGATCTCATCATGGCCCTAAAATCATTGCTCTAATCTATGGGGTTTATCATAATCATATAAAATGATACAGCAAATGATAAAGCATAATACCTCATATAAATAAAATAACTAATGTCATGCTAATGAGCAGGAAGATAATGAAGAAATATCCCATCGCATCCCCATGCGATTGACTTGTAGGACACTATTCTTTCAATCTCTCACTTGCATTAAAGCCAATCGCCCCTGTACCTAATGCCCATGCAATCAGGATGGCGATTACACTACTGTTGTGTATGGTTTAGTGAACTGATCCATTATTATGTTATTAATATTAACTCATTTTATGAACATATCACAAATGAGGTGAAAGTACCTTGGATGTGCGTAGGTACCTGGTGAGACGACACCCAACTTAATGATGAACCCTTCATCAGGCAACTTTCCTCAGCAATCTTCACCAGTAGCAGTTAACCGAGTCAAACAGTTTGCTGCTTGAAACTCTTCCAATTCACTGCTCCTCCAGTACTTCTCAAGTACTATAAGAATATTTTTCATAATTTTCATAAGATCCTATCATGGATCAGCCCGAAATCAATGATTATGCACAAGACATAATACATATCTAGCTTGGTATATTGAATGTATGGGTAAGTAAACATCTTTACACCCATTCATGTTGAACCCTTTCAACATTAAATCCATGTACCTAGATTGGGACAAGCCTAATCATCTATTTACATCTATCCCTATAGATGCCACATTTATTGGATGCTTAACCGTCTTTTTATGAAAACTTCTGTGATAAGCAAGTTATTGACCGAGTGCAATATCAATACTACCTTCCCAATAAGCCATATGTCACCCACATATATAATCAAGAAGTTAGTGGAACTCCCACTTATCTTTTTGCACACATATGGTTCATCTATATTTGATAAAGTTAAACATTTTGACTGTCCCATCAAAAATAGAAGTATCCACTCCTCACAAACTATCCGAATTCATAAAAGCATTTGCCCTCCCACTACAGACAACTTTAGATGGTGTATGGCAATAGCATAAATCCGAATAGGTATCTCTGACAGCAACCTGTTGGGTCATACCCATAGGTGCTTCAACCATAGTCCATACTTGGTTGATGTACAGGGAGTCGATTTAAGATGTCAAGATTTCAGGCCAACTATTAAAGTCTCTACTTATAACATTCTCCGAATGGGTCAATAAACATCATTCACAATGATGTATGCTGTACTGCCATTCATAATGACAAACCCATATTTTGAGTGGTACATTACTCATTCGGATTGACCTTTCGGTGAGGTGTATCATGGTCGTGCCTCATCACTAGGCACATCTGGTTGAGGATTAACTTGTGGACACTCCACAGGTTAAGATAGGATAGTTTATAGGTCTTGAACTTCTCAAGTTCAATTATCCTCCACTGTCCCCTTTTAGAAAAATTTTTTTTCTAAAATGTGGCATACCTACTGACAAAATACCTTTTGTCAAGTAGGGTGGTAGAAATAGTATCTCATACTATTCTTTTAGGATAACCTATAAACTAATAAAAATCTGTTCTAGCACACAAACTTATGTACATCAACTCTTTTCACATAAGTTGGGCAACCTGTCTTTTGCCTTTTCCATATCTCATGTGGAGTGCTTGTAACAGATTTTTATAGTGTCTAATTCATACAGTAATTTTTAGGACATTTTCCAGAAAGAGACAATAATATTTGTGAAGTATTTTAGAAAACACATCATATCATATATGAAGTATAATCTCTGGATCGAGATATTATTAATCTTCGAACATCCATATGTTCAAGACCTAATACCTTGCTAGCCCTGAGATATGTGATCATCACATATTTATATCTTGTTCTCATCAACATGAAGAACAACATTGAGTGATAGAAACATAAGACCATAACCATAAAATTTATCAGAAGGAGAGTAACTTTTACTCTTAACATTAATTTCAAATCTATGTTACAATAACATAGGGATTGAATAATGTTTCTAATAACAATGGTCTACTAGTTTCTGAAAAAATGGGTTCCTACAGCCTTAGCATCAATGGACTATCCATTAGTGCCAAAAGACAAGTAGTCACCTCACCTCAGCTTTATAGGTCCAGCAAACACTATGCATAAGTGAAACCTATATAAGGTATCACATACCTAAAATTTTAAGCTGAAATACTTAATGAATTATTAATTTGTATTACATACAAACTATTAGCAGATGCAACTTTTGCATTCTGCTATTACTTTACGCTTGCAAGACAATTCTTATAATTTATTGCTCATCGATGCTGTAACGATATTAGATACCTATAATGAAGACATTCTTCACCTTCTATTCCTCAACCATTCCATGATATTCGATCAATTTTAAAATATCCTAAGCAGTGAATGTAAAGATGCAAATATGAATATAAGAAC
>KE506586.1:72005-88330 GCA_000441515.1 Elaeis oleifera | reverse complement strand
TACAGCAGGTGGATTTCAGACGAACTTCCGCAACGGACGGGCTCCAGCAGACGGATTTCTACGGCGACCGACTGTCTCCGGTGTCTTCTGTACCTCTCCAAGCCATCGACTTTCTATAGGTGCCAGCCGAGCTCCTCCGACGGACGAGCTCCTACAACACTTTCCAGACTCCTCTATCGGACAACCTTAAATAGCACTTTTCGAATCCCTGGTGAGCTTCTCTAGCAATCGGACACCAGCCGGACTTCTCCAACAGAGATTCTCCGTACGGACTTCTGCAGCAGACGACCTTCGCCTGCAGCATCAACGCCTAAGGCGCCCGACCACAATCAACCCCACAGCAACATCGAAAACATCCGAGCTTCTCTTAGACAGAGAACTACCCCGCTCCACCAAATGCCCCAACCGAGCTTCAACCGTCCAGTCTGAACTCCTCAGCAAGTCGCGACAATAGACACCACTCCACTCTCCATAACAAACTCCACGTGGCCCCGTCACTCTCTGGCAAGTCACGACAACGGACATCACCACTCTCCGTAACAAACTCCACGTGGCCCCGAACGGTCCACTACCAGACGGTTACAGACGTCGCTGTCAATCAGTTACGCTCTTCCATTTATAAAAGAGACCCTCCAGATACGTTCTCCTCTAGGAAATAAGTTCTGGTATCATCCTTAAACTCTGCTAAAATCTCATTCGAGTGCTCCATTTCTATTGAGGCAAAGTACTGACTTGAGCGTCGGAGGGTCTTGCCGGAGCACCCCCAACTCCGGTTTAGACTTCCTTTGCAGGTCCCGATGGCGACCGCGACTCCCTCAACTCCAGTTTCTCCGGCGCTAGCGAAATTTTGCACCAACAGACCCCAAATGAGTTATCTGATGACCTTCCACCCATGAGAAATCTTCAACACGTGATAGATTTAATACCTGGATCATCATTGCCAAACTTGCCACATTATAGGATGAATCCTAAGGAGCATGGTGAGTTGAAAAGTCAGATAGATGACTTGATTAAAAAGGATTTCATTAGGGAGATTATGAGCCCTTGTGCTGTTCCAGCACTTCTTACTCTAAAGAAGGACGAAACTTGACGAATGTGTATCGATGGTCGAGCCATCAACAAGATCACTATTAAGTATAGGTTTCCAATCTCTCGATTGGATGATATACTTGATATGATGGCTGGATCAGCGATTTTTACAAAATTGACCTTAGAAACGGATATCACCAGATAAGGATTAGGACAGGAGATGAATGGAAGACCGCTTTTAAGATGAAGGAAGGTTTATACAAGTGGTTAGTCATGCCGTTTGGTTTGACAAACGCTCCAAGTACATTCATACGTATAATGAATCAAGTACTTCGACCTTTCATAGGAAAGTTCCTCATGGTCTATTTCGACGATATTCTGATTTATAGTAAGACCGAGGACGAACACCTAAGTCATCTTAGGCAGGTTTTAGACATTCTTAGGAGAGAAAAACTTTACATTAACACCAAGAAGTATGCCTTCATGCAACCTAAGGTTTGTTCTTTAGACTTCGTGGTATCTGTGGATGGAGTGTCAGTCGATCCTGATAAAGTCAAAGCAATCCAAGACTGGCCCAACCCCAGAACATTTATGACGTTAGAAGTTTCCATGGGTTAGTGATTTTTTATCAAAGATTCATTAAAGGTTTTAGTACAATTATAGCTCCGATTACAAGCTGTATGAAAAAGGGAGAATTCAAGTGGACTAAGATTGCGAATGAAGCATTTAATGAAATTAAAGAGCGTATGTCTAGTCCACCTATTTTAAGGCTGCCCGATTTTGACAAGATCTTTGAAATTTCTTGTGATGCATCTGGAGTAGAAATAAATGGAGTCTTAAGTCAAAAAGGCCATCCGATCGCTTATTTTAGTGAAAAGCTAAATGAGGCAAAGATGAAGTACTCCACCTATAATAAAGAATTATATGCGGTTGTATAGGCCCTACGATATTAGCGACTTTATTTGTTACATAAAGAGTTTGTTTTACTTTCAGACCATCCAGCCCTTAGCTATCTTAAGTCACAAAAGAAATTGAATTCATGACATGCCAAGTGGGTCGTGTTTCTTGAGGAATACACATGTTCTTAAACACCTTGCTGGAGTCGAGAATAGAGCTATTGATGTCCTTAGTCATGTTGTTATGATTTTGCATGCTGTAGGAGCACAAGTTATAAGGTTTGATCAAGTCAAAGACGATTATCCAACATGTCTAGATTTTAGTGAAACTCATATAAGCCTTCTAGATGGACAGCGTAACAACCCTGATTTGTTATTCATGATGGATATTTATTTAAGGATAGATGCTTGTGCATTCTCCAAAGTTCATTGAGAGAGTTTATGATTTGGGAGTTGCATTCTGAAAGTTTAGCAGGACATTTTGGCAGAGATAAGACTATTCTTTTGCTAGAAGACCGTTTCTTTACACCAAGCCTTAAGCGGGATGTTGCACGTGTTGTTGCTCAATGTGGTAGATGTCAGACTACTAAAGGCAAGCGAAAGAATACTGGTTTGTATGCACCTTTGCCCATACCTCATGCCCCATGGTAAGATTTGAGCATGGACTTTGTTTTAGGACTTCCTAAGAATATTCGAGGTCACGACTCGATTTTAATGGTGGCCGATAGGTTTCTAAGATGGCACACTTAATATAATGTAGGAAGACTTCTGACTCCACCCATATAGCAAAACTTTTTGTTGACCAGGTCATAAAATTGCATGGATTATCCAAGACTATTGTGCGTGATAGGAATGTGCAATTTGTGAGTTACTTTTGGACAACAATATGAAACTAATGAAGACTAAATTGCAATTTCTTTGCCATATCACCCACAAACAGATGGCCAGACCAAGGTTGTCAATCGAAGCCTAGGTGATTTATTGTGTTGCCTAATAGGTGATCATACTAAAATTGGGATAGCATTTTATCTATGGCCGAATTTGCCTAAAACAACTCAGTTAATCACACCACAAGGATGAGTTCGTTTGAGATTGTCACTGGTTACAACCCTAGGGACCTAATTCCCTTACCTATAGAGTATAGGTCAAGCCAACATGCCGAAGCATTTGTTCCGCATATAAAAGACTTGCATTATAAAATAAGACGAGCAATCATTTTAAAAACTGAGGTTTATCCAAAGAAAGCAAATGAACGTCGGCGTGAAGGGATTTTTAAAGAAGGAGATATGGTTATGGTAAGGGTTCGACTAGAACGATTTCACACGGATACCGCAAAAGAGCTACATGCGAAAAATTTGGGTCCATTCAAGATCTTGAAGCAACTGAATCCAAATGCTTATGTCTTGGATTTACCCGTTGATGTTGGTTTTAGCTCAACAGTCAATGTCAAGGACCTTAGCCACTATCATGAACCTCTTTTCATCAACAGTTCCATTTCCACAAGTATACCTCTACCACCACTTCCACTTCCACTTCCACCCATACCTAATATTCCAAGAAAGAAAGAGGAAATTGAATAGGTTCTCAACGACTGAGCTGTTATTACACGATCAAGTGATTCGCACAGCTTTCTGGTGAATGGGCATTCCGACCTGATGAAGAAGTGACATGGATATCTAAACACGTGCTTAGAGACATTGCTTCAGATCTATGAGGATTACATCAGCCATAATCTACCAATCAGATTTTTCCAAGTCGGAGAGATGATGCAGACCAAGCCCGACCTACGCCCACATCCAAGTTTGGGTCTATCAACAAAGACGGCACAAATCGGCACCCGAATCGACTATATGGATCTAAAGACTAGATTTATTCTGAATTTTTCTGTTTTGAAAGATTTTATCCGCTATCTTTCTAATAGGAGGATCTTATCCTATCCTCTGTTAGGAGGGTCTTATCCTATCTTTCTGTTAAGAGGATCTTATCCTATCTTTTGTTAGGAGAATCTTATCCTATCGTCTTCTCTTTTTTTAGAAAAATCTCTTTGTTTGAAATATTTTCTGTTATTCTCGAATGTATATAAATAGCCCACAAGGCTTTGGTTAAAGGACAAAATGATTAGTGAATAAAGTTCAAATTTTGCTAAAAGAGTTGTAGTGAAATCTTTTCTTTCCCAAAGTGTTACCGGTTCTGGTGATCCAAAGTTCCATGTTTCTTTAGATGTGTATCCGCCTCCATTTCTACAAATTTTGACTACTACCTGTGAGATTTAGCTGAGATTTGAGAAAATTAGGAAGAGTTCAAGAAGTGGGAAGAAGACAGAGATTGAAGACAAAGATCTCCTTTTCCATCTCCTTGCATGTACTGCCTGAGACATCCGACCAGCCACTGTGCCAGCAATCTAGGCCAATTTCAGCCTAAAGCCAACTAGTAGCATTTTAATTCCTTTATTTTTTTTAAATGGTAATAAAGGTTGGGATCGTAGGATAGTTTAATTCTATTTCTTCCTTGGAAAAATCATAGTATTACTTCTTTTCTAAAATTTTCAGGAATTTAATTCAGTCATTTCTCTTTCTGCAAGGTACTTGATCATGACTATTGGGCAGAACTTGATTACGTAGACATCTACAAGCCTAGCTAGGAGATTATTGCGGACAGATTGTGAGTCAATTTGAATTAATCGTAATAGCTTAATTGCGCGCTCATTGGATGTCATGTGGTATAATTTCTTATCTGATCTAATTTCTTTACTTTATTATTTTCTTCAGCTGAACGCTGTTCCTTTATTAAAATTAATTTTATTAAAAAAATTGCTCGTTTAATTTATTTTGCAAACCGTTTTGCCTGCCATATCTAAGGTATAACAACATGTAGGATAGGTTTGACATCTTATGTGCTGCATTGGTGTATAACATATAGGATTTTAGACCATCCTGCATCAGAAACTATTTTGATTTATACTTACTAATAAATAAAACACTCTATTTGTGATGCTACTCTTATTTCCTTTCATAAATGGCATTTTATAAGATATCATGCACAATAATTAGTTGATATAAAAGCTTTTTGAATTTAGTGGCATATCTTCTGCAGGCTGCTTCCCATAATGGAAATTATGCTGAAAATGCTGCCCATGGTATACATTACATGTTGAGACTTTTCTTGAAATTTCAATCAAAAAAGTGACACATTCGGTAAACTGGGAAAAGGTCTAGAATACAGACATAGAAGATGAACGATGGTCTGAAAGTGGAGAGATGGTGACAAGAATGCAGCGCCCATCTTGACTCTTTAAGCCTTCTATTTTCTGCCTCATCTGCTATATATAATGAAATGCTGGGAGTTGGGCACATGAAGCTGGATTCTTGAAGGCTAAAATAGTGAAGCTGCAGGTCTATACTTTAAGAAACAGAAAGGAAAGGAAAACCTTTTCTGTTCACTCCCATATTTCTTTCTCCCAGTTTTCTTAAAAGGACATGCATGGCACATGCAAGACACTAGTGGACTTAACACATATCAATATTACACTCTCATTTTTTTATAAAAGGTGTATCTAGAGCACTAAAGTACTTGCATGCTTCAAGGAGGTGAATGTAAGGTTAAAATTGTCAAATTATATCTGTATGGTAGTTGTTACCAGAGCGTGGGCCTTAGCACAGTGGAAAGGTTGTTCCATTGTGACCCAAGTATTATGGGTTCAAAACATGGAAATGGCCTCTCCAAAACAGGAATAAGGCTGCGTACATCTAACCCTCTCAAAATCTCATAGTGAGAGGAACCTCAGGCACTAGATGCACTTTTTTAGTAATACTTCTAACCAGTGATACTATGGTTTAAGCCAATTTGAAGGGCCATACTCATGGTTCAATGTCCTCTCTAACGAATGTCATAGGATAATAAGTTGCTTGAGATGGTTGATTGAGTGGGTTAAGTACTAAGTGGTCATTTTGCATAAGGATGAAGGCATTGAACAATAAGATGACAGAAATCTCAACATGGCATTTAACTAGATTTCTCTTTCTTATCTGAAGAGCAAATACATGTCCAGCTTGGACAAATATCAACTTTTCATAAACTCCATTGAGAAGCTAAAACAAGAATATGCAAAAATGCATGCTAATGTGCACACATGTAATCACCACGGTGTTTTCTATCTTAAAAGTTCTAAAGGTCAAAAGTAGGATTGTAAAACTGCACTTAGAGAGTGGAAGTCGAGACCATTAGTTTCCTTTTATCTAGTGTCCTTTCAAAGTGTCTCTTTCAAAGTTTGCCATACCGGTCGGTACCATACCATACTATACCAATACACAATCTCATACTATAACAATACTTGGTATGCCTCGCCATCTTGTACAGTACTGTATACCAATACTATAATAGAATGGTACTAGTACAGGTTCTGTTGCCGAGACAGCAAACCCGACTCTCATTAGATGGCTGCTTATATTAAGAACTAAAGATTATTCAAGCTCTTTTACGACAATATCAAAGGCAAAAGGAAAAGCCTCCTAAGGAAAGAGAGCAATTAACCATGCAATTTATCCATTGCTCAGGCGTATCCAATGTGTTGTTAGCAAGCTTCAAATTCTTGGACTAGACTTAGTATTGGTACCATCTTGGTATAGTGTTTGTATGCTTGGTATGTGGTCAGTTTAGCATACCAATACTCAATACCGCACCCCATCCATACCATGTACTAATTCAGTCCCGTATGGTATGGTATGAATACGCATCAATATAGATTGGTGCGGCATACCATGGCTATGATGCTATTGCAAACATGTGGTCTGTATGATGGTGTCTGTGGCTCTTGCTAGTTAAGCGTGTTCTCTTCTACCATTTCTTTTTCAACCAACTACCTTCTTGATATCCACAAAGTCTACAGGTAGCTGGTAGAGGCACCTCAGTTTATTAACTAGGAGTCTAGGAGAGGTCTGTTATCCGATGTCACTAAACAAATTTCAGTCACTTACACTCTCCGTAGGTTTGCATGCCATGCCATGCCTGTCATGGTGAGGCCTGCAAAGCACCAATATTGTTACCAGACACATAACTCTTGAAAAAGATCCGAGCATCAACCACAAATACAACATTAAGTTTATGTTAAGGCAGCAAGTTTGAAGGCTGAAGAGGGAATGATCCCTCATTAAGCACAGAGAATATAAATGAGGGTGATAAAATCATCTGCTTGACCTAACACTGTGAATGAGCACAAGGATAAAAGAAATGAAAACTGCCATGAATGTGACTAAGGAGAGACTAGTTCTCGCTAACTCCAAAATTAGAATATTCCTAAGAAACTTGTCATAAGGATGTCTCTCCATGATATGAAATATACCCCTTGTCTTTCTATCATGGCTTATAACCTCATAGGTATTATGTCATTATATGTATCAGCTCCTTAACATAATAGAAGGAATGTGAAATGTTAAGGCAGTGATGTCATCTCGCAAACAATGAGGGTCAACTTCAATTAGATGAGCAAGCTCAAGCCCGTCCCAATTGTAAAATGAGCCGAGCTTGATTTAGGCTTGGCTTCCTTGTGTTCAACTCATTTACATCCATAGATGGTAGATGAATCATTCTAATAGATTTAACATGATTAATTGGACAAGGACAATCACTACAATTAACGAAACTCCATTTTTTTATAACCATTACCATCTAGCCCTTTTCCTATCTATTTGGAGTTGGCTTTATGGATCCTCATTGATAATTACATATTTAACTAATAAAGAAAATTATTTCTGACTCTGTGGTATAGTATAATTGAATAAATACATAAATAAATAAATATAATATTATATTGATACAATTAAGAGAATGGACAAAAGTGTAACCTTTGAAACATAGAAAATAAGAGAAAGGTTTAGGACCAAGAATTGGATATATATCTTTAGAATTTATTTGATAAATACTCTTCTTAATGTACTTCTTTTACTTTCGCTCTCCTAGAAATATGGTAAAAGAGTGATAAAATGAAGGATGTATATACCCAAAGAAGACCGTTATAATAAAAATGTATCAATCAAGACTGTTATAATAAAATTCATATCATATATTTTTTTCTTCAAAACAGTTTGCATCATATATGGTAAGTACAATATGAAAAGACTCCTATATGGTGTGTGAAAAAGCACGAGACTGAGCAATGAAAGTAGAAGTTTTAAATCTAAATTAGGGCTGGGGAGGAAGGATGAGATTTCCTTTACTTTATTTGGATTACATAAGAGCAGTTGCCAAAAAGAGGTTTGGTGTACAACTATCTGCGGCCATTATTTTAGGAGGGGCCCACTAATATGCGAGTGAAATCAGGGGGAGGGCAATCCATATTTGGGATACTAAATAAACTTCAATGCCTCAAGCACATAATTTGCACCTTAGCATGCTAATCTTGGGGGAGAAACATGTTAATACATATAGGATTTAATGGATCTAGGAGTGTGTGCACCCCCCAAGCACCCACTCCCATGGCTTCTATGCC
This sequence comes from Elaeis oleifera, assembly GCA_000441515.1. Taxonomy (NCBI): domain Eukaryota; kingdom Viridiplantae; phylum Streptophyta; class Magnoliopsida; order Arecales; family Arecaceae; genus Elaeis; species Elaeis oleifera. The sequence goes on along the minus strand of KE506586.1, from coordinate 79,921 downwards.
TCCGCAACCCCCCCACACCCCGATCCACTCCTGTCAATCCAATTCACTTTAGCCCCATCCAAACCAAGTGCATAAGCCTTAAATGAGTAACCAACACATGTCCTCTAGGTTCCACAACATGCTTATCTCTTGCCAAAGACCTAAAAGAGGAACAAGCATTAGGCCAAGGGTCTGGTTGGTTGCAGGTAAATGGGGTTTTGCTTGCAATTGGGAATTAAGACTACATGTTGCTATAATTACACTATTACAGTAATTGCAGTCAATAGTTGTTTATTGGTTGCTTCTTTAAATAGTTAAAGCAAATGTGGTTGTGATGTAAATAGCTGGTTGTAACTAGCTCACAGACCACCCATATGATGTAAATCTGTTGTCATTGTTGCAACCACATTTTTTGCCAACAAGTTACTGAAATGAACTCGTAGCAAAACAATAAGAATCATACTACTCGCTGTAACTGGCACCACTGCATGCCCAGATAGTTGTAACCAAATGGGCTCTCAGAATCAACCATATGGTATTCTAAGAACTTGTTGCATCATGTCTTGATCCATAATATCAACCCATATATATGGGATAAGACTTGTTGGTTTAGTTCAATTCAGACAGTGGTCGGTAGTTGTTACACACAAGCGCATGTAAGAATAAGTTGACTTATCTTGGCATGAGGTACAATGAGCTTGATTTTTCTGAACTAGCAATACAAGCCCTCACAAACATTATCTGCGCACTATTGTCTAAAAAAATATTGTGCATATTGTTTGTTGACTTGCAGCATGACAAAGACCACTTATCAGAGGCCATGTGTACATGTATCAACTGTGCATGAGTTAATACCACTCCATAACAATAGATTCTTCACCAGTATGCACAATAATATCGAGCGATATCTAGAGACTACTGATTTGTGTTATCCCCAAACTTTTTGAATGACATTTGCAAAATATATTTAACATAGAACTCTTTAATATCAATTATTGACTTGAGCTTTTGATATATAATATGGTAGCAGAATTTTCACTAATATGTATTAGATACAACAAGAAAATATAAAGGATATGTAGTGCCATTATATACTTATTTGAATCAGATAAGATTACCAACATATCTTCATAAGCCATGAAACATTTTAGATATTTCTGCGCTAGCTAACTATAAGCCCATGCTGAAACCAAATAATACAAGCACGATGGGTGACTTTTCAGCTTAAACGGCACTATTTTCAGATTCAAACTCTAAAACAGTCCCCAGCTTCTTCAATTCTCAAACTCCTTGCTTTTAAACAGACATACTGCATTTACACGCTAGGAGCACAATCCAGCATGATGGAAATCCCCTCCACCTTGAGTCACTCCTTGGGACTTTCCCATCTGACCATCTCCATTCCCCTATTTATCTTTGCCATCACCGTAACCCAACTTCTGTGATCATGAACCAGTGACAACTACTTGTTCCCAGCCAATACTGTAAAATACTCTACCGACCACATAGTTTATGTAATTGCAGCAAGCTGGGTTTATAAAGTAATTCTAGTCAGCCAGCAAATGGGGAATTGTGATACAGCTGGTGGTTGGTTACTTAATATGCAGTTTATCAGGCTTACATAAATTATTAGTGGCATTTTGCCTCCCATTTTTTGATGCCTAAAATCTAATTTCCCCAATGCTTTCTCCGAGATGACGCTTGAACTAAAAATAATGTTTTTCACATATTTCAGTGCTGACATTGGTTCAGTGTCTAAACCTTTGCAATTTGTCACCTCCTATCATGATCTTCTTCACATAAGGATGAGGGGCAAATAAATATACTACAAAGCGTTAGAAATCATGAGAGCCATTATAGATTTAAAAATATTTCATTACTTGGAATCCCATTTAATTTTTGGATTATTATTAGTTCTGTACTAATTACCAGTAAATGTACAACCACACATATATAATGGTAGCCTATCAAAACCAAAACATTTTAAAGATTCATTAGACTTAGAATACCCCGTACTTGTCTTTGTTTAAACCCCACCAAAATAGCCCTTTTGTCCAAGAAATAAGGTATAGCATTCTGATTTTCATAAGGATACCTGATGATTAAAAGATGAAACTTGTTGCCTTAAAATTGACAGGCCGAGCTTTTGCATGGTGGCAACAGTTGAAGAAAACTAGGAAGCACAAAGACAAACCAAAGATCCAGGATTGGAAGAAGATAAAGAAAGCACTGAGGAAACAGTTTTACCCTTAACTATACTTAATCTTTGTACCAATGCCTACAGAACCTGCGACAAGGTCCTAAACCGTAGATGATTACACAGAAGAGTTTTACCAACTCGTGGCTAGGAACGATCTGGCGGAGAGCGAGGAGCGGATGGTCATGCGATACCTTAGAGGTCTACGATAGCAAATCCAAGACGCCCCGAGGCTTCGCACCATATGGACAGTCAAAGAGGCGTATCATCGGGCTATTGTGGCTGAGGATCAGCTGCGATGCAAACCTATACCCAGATCTGATCAGCCCCAATGAAGCAATCAAGCAACAAGAAATCAGGATGATATGCAGCGAAATACTACTAACCCTCCTATTCGTATTGCTGATACAAGATCCTCAAATCCAACTTCGACCGGTTCATCAAATCTGCGGTGTTGCAATTGCGGTGAGATTGGACATGCAGAACAATTGTAAAAAGCCCGTGGGATGTCCTGAGAAATAGCTGTTGATTGAAGAAGGAAAACCATCTGAGGAAGAACAATAGCCTGTTTACGATGAAACAGGTAACGAAAGGATGACTCCTTACTATTTGGCAATAGCGGGGAGGCTCTAGTTATTCGAAAGAGCCTGCTTGTTCCCAAAAGAGAGGAAAAAGAGGATTGAAGACGGACCAATATTTTTCATATCTGCTGCACCATTGAGAAGAAGATCTGTAAGGTCATCATAGATGGTGAAAGTTGTGAAAACGTCATCTCCCAGGAAGCTGTTACAAAATTGAATCTAGCCACCGAAAAGCACCCGCAACCATACAAGCTGTCTTGGTTTCAAAAAGGGAGTGAGGTAATTGTTGACAGTCGCTGTCTTATTTCGTTCTCTATTGGGCAGAAGTACTATGACAAGGTATGATGTGATGTTGTTGCAATGGACGCTTGTCATCTACTCCTTGGAAGATCGTAGTAGTATGATCGTGGTGTTATTCATGATGGCCATTGGAATATCTATACCTTCTGAAAAGATAATCAGAAGATCACTCTGGCACTGATAAAAAAAGAGGACTTACCCAAACCTAAAGCAGAGACCAGCATCAACCTTCTGACAAAGCACACCTGTTTAAAGGAGACAATAGAGGCCGGTGGAGAAGGGCGAGTCAACTGAGCATGACATTCCACCTCTGGTACGTCCTATACTCCAGAATTTGCTGATGTATTCCCTAAAGACTTGCCTGCAGGATTACCACCAGAAAGAGACATACTACACCACATCGATCATGTTCTTGGGGCGAGTCTACCAAACAAACCGACGCACCGCATGAGCCCAACTGAACATGAGTTGCAGCAGCAGGTCCAGGAGCTATTGGACAAAGGATACATCCGTCCGAGCATGAGTCCGTGTGCAGTACCTGCTCTACTAGTTCCAAAGAAGAACGGTTCGTGGCGCATGTGCATAGATAGCCGAGCTATCAATCGGATCACCATCAAATATCGATTTCTAATCTCGAGGCTAGACGACATGCTGGATCAACTTACTGGGGCCAAGGTGTTCACCAAAATTGACTTGAAGAGTGGCTACTATTAGTTGCACATCAAATTTGGAGACGCATGGAAGACAGCTTTCAAGACGAGAGAGGGTCTATATGAATGGCTGGTGATGTCGTTCGGACTTTCTAATGCACCGAGTACTTTTATGAAATTGATGAACCATGTGCTGCAACCATACATTGGTAAATTCATTGTGATTTACTTTGATGATATACTTATTTACAGCCCTACTTTGGAAGATCACTTGCAGCATCTCAAGGAGGTTCTCAGCACCTGAGGAAAGAGAAGTTATTCGCCAAGCCCAAGAAGTGCAGTTTTGTGGCGGATAGCCTGACCTTTCTGGGCTATATCGTCTCCTCTAAAGGACTGAGGGCGCTCCATCCAAGATCCGAGCTAAACAGAACTGGCCCATGCCGCACAATATCTCTGAAGTTCGAAGTTTTCATGGCCTAGCATTATTTTACCGCAGGTTCATCCGAGATTTTTCTTCGGTGATGTCTCCTGTGACTGACTGCATGAAAGAAAACAATTTCAGTGGACTCCTGAGGCACAGACTGCTTTTGAAGAAATCAAACAGAAGATTACCTCTGTTGATGTCCTTGCCCTTCCTGATTTTACTAAGATCTTTAAAGTGGAGTGTGATGCATCCTCTACTGGGGTCAGTGGAGTACTCAGTCAAGAGGGGCGCCCCATTTGTTTCCACAACGAAAAATTCTCCGAGTCTAAGCTAAACTATTCGACATATGATATGGAGTTTTATACGGTGATCAGTGCGCTTCGATAGTGGAGACATTATTTGGTCCAGAAGGAGTTCATCTTATACACTGATCATAAAGCTCTGAAGTTCATCAATGGACAAGAAAAGCTAAGCCGCAAGCATATCCAATGAGTGAACTACTTGCAAGAATTTCATTTTGTTCTGAAACACAAATATGATGCTCAGAATCAGATGGCAGATGCATTAAGTCGGACGGCCAAGCTGCTAGGAGTTCTTCGTGTGGAGGTGATTGGATTTGATACTGTTGCGGCCAATCCCCACGTCGTCTGATCGCCCCAAGACGCGCACCTGTAAGGAAAGTCCTCACTGACCGGAGATGTCTCCGGCGGAGACCCTCCGACGCTCAAGTCAGAGAGGAGACTAGGCAACAGTGAAAAAATCAGGGCTCAGTGATTGAGAGAAAGTGAGAGCTCTTACCAAAACCGTTGCCTTACCCGTTTATAGTAGAATGCGGTATGGTCCCGCCATTAATGGTGTAGACAACTAGGGAGTTGTCAAATCGCCGGGGCTATCAAATCGTCGTGGATTGTCAGGTCATGTCCTTGGCAGGACAGCACTCCATGGCGGTCGTACAGCATGTCCTTGGCAGGACAACAGCCCATGATGGTTGTACGGTGTTTGGATGGGCTGGCCGACTATATGTCGGTATTTGGTTGCCAGGACGTCGGGTGATGACTCAGAAACACCGTCGGCTGATCTGGTGCCTTGTGGAAGTCGGACGTCGACTGCCAACCCGACATAGAGTCGGTGATATGGGTTCGGCCGTTCGGCCGGTTGGAGACAGCATTGGTCTGTTTGGCCGGCATATCTTTGGTCGGATATTGTCGGCAGTCATTGTCGGAGTCGTCTGTTCGTCCAGTGGGTAGAGTAGGGCATCCGTCGGACCGTTCCGTGGATAAATCGGCGTATAGGGGTCAGTCGGTATATCCCAACAGTTGCCCCCCACTCCTGAGTCTGATGTCGTGTTGGCCCGCGTTACCACGTGGGCGGCGGCCTCGGGCGAAAGGAGTGATTTTCATCACGTCATGCCCCGACTCTGCCGACCGTACCAACGGACGATCTGGTGTCAGACGTCTCATTGGGAATGCAAACCGCCGTTGGCTAATTAATTCTGAGACGCAGTTTTCTGCCACGCGTCGAGGGGCCATTGGGCCGGAGCCGTTCGCGCGGATGGAGGCAACGTGGCTCGATCTGGGGCAGGTGCGTCGAACCGTCGGACTGAGGAAGGGCCCAGGCACTGCCACGTGTCAACATCCGAAAAACCCTCGTTCGGCGCGCTTTCATCTCGACCATCGAAGGGCCTTATATATATACGGCCACTTGTATCCAAAGCTTCACTTTTTACTGCCCTGTTTCTGACGCTGAGGCTCTGTCGAGTTGTCCTCCAGTCCCAGATAGCTGTTTTTGTCCTCCTTTGAAATCTCTTCTCGAAGCTTTTCATTCTTGTCCCTTTGCATCTTCGCTCTCTTTGCATTTTTCTCTTCATTCTCTTTTCTTGGGGCTAGCATTATGGATAGAACCTCTCCTCGAGGAAGTCAGTCGGGAACCCGATCGATGATTCCCGATCGACCCCGGAGGTAGAGGCTTCTTCACTTTCTGGGCCGAATGTCGAATGGCTTAGGGAACTATATGGTATCCCGGAGCAGTTTCGACTTTTCGTCCCTAGGGCTGGGGTCGGGTTAACAACCCACCTCCGGGCCAGATGGCCTTTTATGTCGAGGACCTTCAGACTGGTCTTCGCTTCCCGATTTCGAAGTTCGTCCAGAATGTCTTGGATTATTACGGGCTTTGTCCGACGCAACCGGCGCCGAACTCAGTCCGATTAATAATCAACTTCACCTTGTTGTGTCGGCTCTTGCCGACCTTTCCCCGCATCTCTCTCTTCCGGGCGTTCTTCGTCCTCCGACCCCACCCAAAGGCCCGAGGGTGATGGTTCTTCAATCCCCGGAAGGGTCTTTCATTCATTACCGGTCTTCCATCGTCAATCCACGGTGGAAGAACCAATTTTCTTTGCTTCTTCTTCGCTGCCCTGGGGTTCCTTCTCGCTGGGGCGACCCTCGAACTCAGCCGAACGAAATAGTCGAGTGGAGGCAGGAGATCGAGAGGACTTTCACCGACTGAAGGATATGTCGGTGCCGAAGCAGAGAGAGCTCGTCATCGAACAAGCTCTCTATGATGCCGGCCTAAGTTCGGTTCCCCGCTTAGGTACAGTTCGGTCTGTCGGTCGTCTTTTGACTTTTTCATCCGTCTTCGGACTTGTGCTAATCTTTGAAATTGCAGGCATGCCATCGAGAGTAAGGCTAACAGATGCCGACATTCGGCAGCACGCGGCGAGGAAGAGATCGATGCCTAGGGCCGGCCCTTCGCGACCACCCAAGAGGCCCCAGACATCATCCCCGACTGCCGTGGCGATGGCGACTGCGCAGCCTGAACCAGTCATCACTTTATCGGCACCGGCGGTGCCACCCGAGGCGCCGACCGAGGAAGGAGCGACGGAGGGGGTAGCCGAAGGAACATCGGTAGCATGGTTCGCCGTACCGGGTCGAACCGCCCGGTACGGGCGTACCGAGCCGGACCGGCCCCTTATCGATCCGGTTCGGACCTCTTTTTCGGAAAGAGACCCCGAACCACACCGAACCGAGCGGTTCGGTGCGGTTCGGGCCCATACCGACCGGAATCGGGCGGTACGGCTTGGTTCTGGACCGGTTCGGGGGTGAACCGAACCGTACCGTCCATGAAAAGGGGGGGAAGGTGGCTCAGTTTGATGAGGATCTTGTGTTATTTTCTTGGTATCTGAAATACAATGAAACCTCAAGCACATCTCTCTCTCTCTCTATCATATCTGTTATACCATCTGTCTTGTAATATCTGATATGATGTATTATATCATATTGATATGTTATTTCATATTATACCAATATTTGGTATGTTGTTTTGTACCAAATTGAAATATATATCGGTATTATAATAGAATGGTGTCAGTATAAGATCCGGTATCGAGATTGTAAAGCTTGTACCATATATTAGTTCATCGGAATCCAGCTCGTAAGATGAATTTGATTTGGTTTTTCATCACCAAACAGATGGAAATGCCTAGGGAAGCATTCTGAGAACTTGAGAGGAATCTGAAAGAAAATTTTGAATCTCTGATAGCTAGTAATGGAGGTTTCCCGCCCCAACAATTACTAAGCATTTATCATTACCCTTCTCCCTGTTTGGTACCATGACTCCTTGCTCATTTAACCCTATGCATTCGTACCGTTTAACTTTTAAGTATTCGTTTCCACAACAATTAATCGCAGTTGTAACAGATAGTTTAGAGGCCTCAACAAAATTTTAAAATAAAAATCTCAGTATTATAATCACACAACACTCAGCATTTATGATTAAAAAAAAGCATAGGT
>KE506585.1:176753-187185 GCA_000441515.1 Elaeis oleifera | reverse complement strand
CTCACACCTTTTCTCACTGTACAAAATCAATTTGTATATGAGAAATTAAAAATTATCTTTTTTTATCACCCATTAAGGATAGGAATTGGTTGGTTTTGATTTGAATTCAAAATGGTTTGAATTTCAATTTAAAATCTTATCTATATCCTTCCACACGTTGGCTATTTTTGAAGGGGCTCATTGTGTGCGAGAAAGAAAGTCTTTTCAATGGTTTTCATATCTAATTTTTTTGATAAGTCTCTCTTTAAGTTAAATAAGGGTGAGAAAAAGTTAGAGTCAAATTGAAATTCAAAATGATTTGAATTGCAATAAAATCCAGCCCTTATCCTGTCTTATCTGGTTTGTGCGACAATCATAAAAAGGTCACAATTTTATACACCAAATTGAGAGAGCTTTTCATCATGAGATACCAGAGAGAAAGAGGGTCGAAAATACTTCTTTGGGGCATGAGGTTTGGGTGGATTTCCTTTTTCTTGGCATGAACAAAAGAGGAGACCGATCTCCTCTCGGGTGAGCGACCTAGAACTATTCTAAGATTTTGGGTGAGAGAAAAACTAAAGAGAAGAGAGTCTTCATCATATTTTTCTCCACCATCCAGCATCCCTTCTAATCCATCTTCGACCTCAAAAAAGTCTGAGGCAATCGAAGGAAGAAATCAAATCAGATCTGCCATCAAAATTCGACTGTGCGAGCTAGCACTCCCACGGAGGGCTGATCAGTCTGAGGACTTTGTGTGGACCATCCGTAGAGGTCGGATGCTTGTGCAGCTTCGAAAAATCAGAGAAGACTTTCAGATCTACATTCTCAATTATGAAGATCGACTATCCACACTCAGGTATTAGGTTTGGAACCCTAGAAGTGATAGATTAGATCTATCATTAATTGCTGTTATTGTTCAAACGCTTGTAATATTAGATTCAGATTTTTATGCATATAAATTTATGTTATAAATCTATTTGTAGGAGTTTTAAGATTAGATCTTATGCATATATTTATAGATTAAATAGTTTAATCTAATATTTTTTACTAAAATTTTGAAATGCATGCATGAAACTCCTATGTGATCCTTCATATATGTCATAGAATTATTACAATGTGTCTGCCATATTGACTTCTAGGGCATACATCTAACACTATTATCTGGTTCTTACATTTCACTACTCCATTTTGCTCTGATATATGACATACTGTAAGTTGCCTCTTGATGCCTTTCACCTTACAAAAATTAGTAAATGATGTAGAGATGAATTTGCCCCCCCCCCCCTCGATCTATTCTTGGAGTCTTTATTTGATGACCACTCTATCTTTTGACATAAGCTTTGAATTAGAGAAAAATAGAGAAGGCTTCTAACTTTTGCTTAAGAAAATAAATCCATATCATCTTGGTATAATCATCAACAAAGAGAAGAAAATATCTTTTGTGATTAAAAGAAGGAGTCCTTGTGGGATCATATGTATCTGCATGCACAAGCTCAAGAGGAGCTCGTGCTCTCCATGCTGTCTTTGGGAAAGAAAGTTGATGTAATTTACCATAGATGCAGCCTTCACAAATTTGTACTCTTTATCAATTGGTGGAAGCCCAAAAATCATGTCTTTTCTTTTAACAAGTTGAGTCCTTTGTAATTTAAATGACCATATCTCAAGTGCCATAAATATGACTGATGAATCCTTTCACCTTTTAAAGCATGATTTTGCTTGATTGGCATGTTAAGAGCAAAGACTTTATTTGGAGTCATCTTAATTTTTGTCACAAGAGTATTCTTATCTTTATCCAGAATTTTGCATTCACCATTATCAAAGATTACCATATATCCATTTTGCAATAATTGTCCAACACTTAGTAAATTTTGAGTTAATCTAGGCACATATAAAACATCAAGGATAAATTTCTTCGTACCTCTTTTTGTGTAGACTGCTATGACCCCTTTGCCTTTAACTTGCTGTAATTTGTCATCTCCAAGCTTGATTTAAAAGGAAGTCTTTTGATTTAGCTTGACAAAAAGACTTCCAATTTTCTATCATATGATTCCTACATCCACTATCCAAATGTCAAATATTTTATCATTCTTCTTACAAATTCATGCATGAATAAAATAGTTGTTCACTATCATTCTTTTCTGAAAAGTTTGCTTCATTCTTTCCTTTTTATCTTTGAACTCACAATCTCTTTCAGAATAATTTAGAATTTTGCATCTTTTGCATCTATAATGATAGGATTTAGATTCATATCCAGATTTTTTACAAACAAAGCATTGGAAAAGTATTACCATTTCTTTGATTTAATTGGACCCATCTACGTTTTCTTATCTCGGACTTCCATAGAAGACTGCTTCCATTTGCCTTGATCTTTTCTTTGATATATGCTTCTTTTTTTCCTTTTTCTCTGCACTTGAAGGTTTCTTTTTTCCAACAATAAGTTTGGATTGAAATGCTTGTTCGAATGGTTAATTAAAAGCTGCTCATTCTTTGTTCATGTGCCTCAAGTGACCCCATTAGTTCATGCAAGGTAAGAACAGATAAATCCTTTGATTCTTCAATTGCAGCAATAATATGATCAAATTTAGTGGTCAAGCTTCTTAGAATTTTTCAATAATCTTCTTATCTTGAATAGTATCACCATAGCTTCTAATTTGATTAATAATTCTAACAACTCTAGAGAAGAAATCCTTGATTGTTTCATGATCTTTCATTACTAAATTATCAAAATCTCTCCATAAATATTGAAGCTTAATAGAGACAACTTTGTCGAAGCCTTGAAACTCATTTTTCAGAATTTTTCATGTATCTTTACATTTATTTGCACTCATAATTCTAGAAAAGATAGTTTTGCTTACGCCTTGCTAAATAAGAATAAGCCCTTGCATTTCTTCTTTTGTTCTCTTTGTACTTCCTTTGTTTTGCTTGAGTCCATGCTGCAAATGCTTCTTGATTTGGTGGTTCTTCATAGCCACCTTCAATTAAGTCCCACAAATCTTGTGAGATGAAGAGAGTCCATATTTAAATGCTCCAAAAATCATAACTCTCACAGTCGAAGACTAGCACTAGGCTTTGCATGTAGTTGAAGGTGGTGTTGTTTGTACTTGCACTAGAACTTGTTTCCATAGTGGAATTGAATGGAGAAATAAGGCTTCGGTAGATGATATAAGATAAAGTTTAAAGGCTTTGGATGAAATTAGAAATGAAGAACTTTAATCTGATACCAATTTTTTGGGTGCAAGAAGAAATATAGGGAATGAGATGCAAGACAGAGAATTTTTAATCATAAGAAGCAAGGAGGTTTTCATTAGAGTAGGGGAGTGGTACAAGAGGCTTTCAAATGGCTTGCTTTGCTAAAGGGTCTAGACACCTATTTATAGATACAAAGATGACTCTTAGACTATCCCTTATGAATACACAAATGACCCTTTAATCTCCATATGACTCTTAGTTTACATAAGATGACTCTTTAATCTCCTCAATGTATTAAATACTAGAGTTATATAACTCTTTGCTCTTCACAACACATTAACTACAAGAGTTATATGACTCTTGAACTTGCTAATCTTAATGATAGAGTTAATTACAAATTAAGTTTTAACAATGTTTTTGTGCATGCACAATTTGTCCGCATACCAGCTGCTTAGCCACAAGTGTATGTGACTTATCCAATTTGGTATTCGAATAAGTATATTTTCGCATTAGTTTCAAAAGCTCTCTCTCTCTCTCTCTCATATACACACATGTACAATTTTGATAATTGCGAACCATATGACATGAATTGCATGCAAAGCTGCATCCAATAGATGGAGAACGTTTCGGGCATATCCATGGGAGAAAGAAAAGGCAGCCATCAATCTGATTTCTAAAAATTGCTATATTCCATATTTAGGGGAAACGCCCATTGTTGCATCAAAACAGAAAGTCGAGTTATCACTGGACTCAGAAGGATAAATTGAACTACTGTCCCTATCACTTTATCCAAGTTCTGCAGCAAAACTGGACCATAAAGAAACAACATGGCAGTTCGCAAACATTAAAACAAAGATTTGGATCACTGCACTCATTTGCAGTAACTCGATACTAAGGAGACAGACGAGTTGAAAAGTCAAAACTGAATAAAGAAGAATGATCGGGATGGAGGACAGCTACAGTAGTTAATATAACATTCTATCTCAGTCTCCTTAGTAAAATTGCGGATAAAATATGACATTTTATCTATGTCATGCCTCCGACCTGAAATATGGATCAGGATACTTATAAAAAACTCTCTCTATAAACACACAAGACATCTCATCATGATATCAATATATCACAGCGGAATAGAATTCAAATAATTTATGTTCAATTTTATTTCAAATAACTAAATCAAATATTTACAAATAAAATTTCATGATCTTGAATCAAATCTCAAATTATCCTAATTTAAAATAAAATGTCAAAGTCTTTCTCTAGTTCGCTCTCCCATATCGAATCTCCGAATCATGCTAGATCTCTGAATTTGTAAAAATAGTAAAATAGAATAATAAGCTAGACAGTCTAATAAGCAATGATTACTTTGACTAGATAATTCATGTGATCATATGAGTTGTAATTATCAAAACACAATTTTTCAATAATCAATGCATAAACATAATCAAATTTATTTTAGAAATATGAATTCGATAATATCAGTATCTTTCAAACTTTCATATACATAATCATATATCTAATTTCGAAATCAATCGTATTCAAAATCCGATTCAAAATAATTTTCACTTAACTCATTAGTCTTTAACCATGACCACACTTATACCCTATGGCTGGTTCAAAAAACTATACTTATACCCTATGGTCGTATCGAAATACTACACTTATATCCTACGGTGGAGCCAAAATATCATACTTATATCTTGTGATCGGACCGAAATACCACACTTATATACTATGATCAGACCGAAAATAGAATCATGAGCTCAAAGTATCAATACATAACCCCCAATTGGCAGGATTTAGAAACATAGCCAGACTGAGAGTTCAAAATCGATTTATATCAAAATTCTTTTCATATATTCATAATCAAATTAAAATATACACTTATGATTTCAAATCAGTAAACAGTTACGATAGTTCTACATTAATTTTCAATCAAAACTTATTTTCATGAGATCAATAAATCACATATAAATTAATTAATAAGTTTAATCCATATTTAAAATAATATTATATAAATAAAAAATTTAGAGAAGGTGGATCATTACTTATCTCACACGTACTCTAACGAATCCACACAACTTCAGAAATTTTTCTTTCAAAAGCTAAATCCAAAATCATATTTTTATCAGACTTTAATCATTATTTTCAGAATAAAAATCTTAAATCCTCACAGGGCTAAATGGCTATGTGGTAGCACCCGACTTCCAGTCAGTCTAATCTAGGACATCAAATCGATTCATTACAAATCAAGGGTCAACAAAGAATGTTACAATGCAATCGATGATGAAATCTTATGATGCTCAGCCCGATAAAGATGAAAATCGATAAGCCATCCGATAGTCAATGATTAAGATTCCTTCATTAGGATCCATCAAGACTAGAGGGTCTTTCTAAGGTCCAAAAAATTCTAGAAGAGATGCATCTTTAAAGAGAGAAATTTTTAAAGAGAGAAAATGATATTTTTCTAAAGAGAGAAAGTAGAGAGAGAAATTGAAGAGAGAAACTCGAACTTTCTAGAGAGAAATAGTAGAAGTCTAGAGAGAGATGAGAGAGAATCACTCTTCTTTTTTTCTTTCCTTCTTTCTTCTTTTTTTTCTTTCTTTTCTTTTCCTTCCTCTTTTCTTCTCCTCTTGGTTCAGTAGAATGGGGGACCGTGTTCCCCTTCATCTCCTCCTAGATTCCCATGGAAATCTCGTCCGAAACAGGCGAGAGGGGGTTCAACCCAGGGCGGTGCAACCGTGGCTCTCCGATCAGAGCTCACTGGCAATGGATGGTGCTAAACGGCGCTGGGAAAGCCCAAGCACACGGACAGCCGAAATAGAGGTTTTAGAATCTAATTTTCTTCTCCAAAAATCAGTAGACAAAACTCCAAAATATCTGGCTAAATTCTAAGAAGAAATTAAAGAGAGGGTTCTTTGATAGATTACCTTACTCTTGGTGATGTTTTGGGCCACGAAATTCACCATCACAAGGATTCCAAACTGAGAACAGAAAAGTGAAAAAAATAGGGAGTGGAAGAGGAGTTTCCAACGATGAACGGTGATCGGAGCAGTGGAGGTTCGAAGGGAGGCTTATCCTCCTTTTAAAGAGGGCTGGGGGAAGAGTCTGAGTTCTCCCCGACTTCCAATTTGAGTCGGGAATCTATGAGGAACAGACTCCCGCTGGGAGTCCAGTTCTTTCCAACTAGCATGTGCACAGCACATGTTGACCTTTTTTTCTTTTTCCACTGCTTTAAAATTTGTGCAGTGGATTCAATCTAAATTGGGGTATTACAATCTCAACCTGTTTAGCAGGACCATTAAATAAGTAAAGTATGTGCATTTCAATTAAGCCCAATGGGCAGTCCTTACTCTATCTCCAGATCCAGTCGTCAGAGTGGTCAGCAACAAAAGCTGCCATCCAGTCTGCTGCAGTATTAGCCTCTCGATAAACATGCTAGACTCTGACTGCAGCAGCACGATGAAGAGAGGTCTAAACATCTTGGATAAGAGAATGACGTCCGGATTGCCTAGCATCCTTCTGAAGCCAAATAATAATAGTGGCAGAGTCACCTTCAAGGAAGATTCGCTCCGTATAAAAATGCTGCCCGGCAACATTGACCCCCGCTCAGGCAGTATGAAGCTCTGCATTGAAAACAAAGACTCAAAGAGGTGAGAGCCACTAGCTGCTAAAAATCTATCATGAACTACGAATAACAAAATCAGTTCTATCTTTTCCATCGAAGTACTAATCTTGACAAACTTCGGAAGAGGAAGCCCTCAGTAGATAGAAAAAATCCTATGGGCCATACCTCAGTCTCTTTAGCAAAGCAAGCCGAATCCTTCTTTCGCACGGAAATACAGCACACTGCTCGGTGGCTGCTTCCTTTCGCTGGCTCTCAAGAGTGACTTTTTATTTATTTATTTATTTATTGGGTGGAGGCTCTCAAGGGTGTTTACACGGAAAGGAACATGGAATGGCGCCGTCACAACAAATCATACTTTCACTTTATTCGACGAATCAGACCACTTTATTCGACGTCCAACTATACAGTGGGATGGTTTTACTGCTTGATGGCTCTCACGATTATTTAAACGGAAAGGAACATGGAATGGCGTCCCAACAAATCACACGACTTGCTGATACCGGAGAACCAGATCCCTTTCTTCATCTTCATGGAACTATATAGTGAGATGCGTACTCCTTGCAGTTAGATATACATCTACCGTCACTGAACTTGCCCTCCATCAACAATTATTGCTAGATCAAAGAAGAACAAGTGCCTTCCCTGCCACTGCTTCGGTAGCTCTCTCTGCCTTTCTCTGTCCGGCCGGCAAGAGGAATAAGGAAGGTAGAAATCATGGACGAAAGCCAAATCACCAGCCCTGACAAAAATGACGCATGGATCATAAAGATTGAGAAGAAAAATACGCCGCCAAGCCATTTGGGTGGAGCAGATGTGGAAATCACACAAAATATTCAAGGTCCCCGAAAGAATCCAGCGAGAAAGCCCCGAGCATTACCAGCCGAAGGTGGTCGCCATCAGCCCCTACCACAGGGGCAATTCCAAGCTGTTGTTCAAGGACGAAAACAAGTGGGCAACCGTGGTTTTCTTCATCTTCTGTTATTTATTATTCGACCTCAAAAAATGGCTACATGACATGAGTTTTGAGGGAAGAAGAGGCTCGCAGGTACTACTCAGAAGACGTGTCCATGGACAGCCAAAGCTTTTTGGAGATGTTACCGCTCGATAGCTTCTTCATTTTTTATGCTTTCTATTTGCTTAATTACCCGTTCATCGACGAGGAATGGCCGTTAGAACAAATCATGCTCGACTTGCTGATGCTCGAGAACCAGATCCCTTTCTTCGTCTTATTGCAACTATACCTTGGGATCAATGAACACGCTGACGTCGCTGGGACTTCCATTGACACTTTCGTTACTTTTGCCCCGCTACCTTTCGTCGTCGCTTTTGTTGGGGATCGGCGTCTCTCTATCCACGAGGAAGTCTTTCATTTGTTGGACCTGTTTCGCTTGTCTCTGTATCCTGCTGAGCATCCAGAAGCACAGCAGGATCCAACCAAGGTCAGAGACATCAGTGAAATTCCAATGTATGTGCCTAGAGCGACAGAGCTCCAGAATCGATCTGCCATGGAGTTCAAGATGAATGCCGGGCACAGCTTCCTAGATATAAAATTCCACAACGGGTGATGAAGATCCCGTGCTTGAAAATCAATGATGACATCAATACATTCCTCAGTAATCCCATCGCCTTTGAGCAATGTTGCCCAGAAATCGAACCTTGCGTCACATCCTATGCATTCATGGACTGCCTCATAAACACAGAAAATGATGTGAATCTGCTTGAAAGGAGTAGGATTCTGCTGATCAGGCTACCCAGGGATCCGGCCTATTCTTCAGTAGATTGAGTCTAATGGCCGATGTTTGGAAGTCGACATATTTGGATGACGTACTTTTTGACGCTAATAAATATTACAACAGCAAATGGAACAAGTGGAAGAGGATGTTTGCTGATTTAAAGCTCAATTATTGCGGCAGTCCATGGTTGGCCATGTCGGTGGTGGCCGCTTCTCTCCTCCTCTTTCTCGGCTTCATACAGGCCTACTGTTCTGCCCTTAGCTATTATCATATGTGATGGCTTCAGTGATCTCTTGCCATAAACTGAGTGCCTCTTAAATTCTTTGATGCTTGATGATTCTTTCTTTTGTTTTGATGGATTTTGTTGTTGAAATATAAACCAGATTTTATAATAATTAATCATGGGTAAATACAAGTTCATGAAGTTCTAGAGTCTTGTTTGTCTCTTCGCCTTTCACGTTCATACATGTATGGGAGTTAACTAGTCATGAAAATGGGAATTAAATCAAGGGTTTGTTTCATGAATATAAAGTGCCTCTGGAAGTATCTTTGGAGTACTGTAAATTAGTATATTATTCTTCCATACAGTAGTGAATCACCAAGTTTTTTGTTCTTTTGGTTAAATGTAGCTAGAGAAAGAGGGAGAAACGAGTATATGACAAATTTACATGAACTCATCAAAAAGTTTTATACACCAATCACAGGATTACAAGGTGACTGCATCCGATTACCCACAATAGGATCCGATCTATGAACTTTCACAGGATATTGCTCTTACACATGAAGTAGGTTAATAAATATGATGGTACATGATACGCCAACGAAGAACATCCACTGCTTTATTTTGAGCCTGAACATCTGATATCTGTAGTCGCAGAAAATTTAAGCCCTGATTATTTCTTCAACCAGTGTCGTAAAGAGTCTTAAGGGCCCATTACTAAATTTCCTGTGCTTGCATAATGGATGTCAGATGAACGATCTATAGGTGCAGTCTTGAATGTAAAGCCTTCATCTTTGCCTTCTCTAGAGCCATAGATGATGCTACTGCTTAAATTTCCATGCAGAGTTGATAATGGGTTCCTTGAATTAGCACATTACTACATTCTGAGCTAATAGATTGGTTTTGATGGCTCTGGATTGGCTCTCTTAATGAAGATCGATGCGGTGCAGTTGTTGCATTGCTGTGATTCCGGCTGATCCCAACACCAAGGTCAAGACTGACTGTGTTGCTCCCCTCTGGTTGAGTGTACTGCTGGGAGATAACCATCGTGTCACAATTCTTTGGAAAACCACTGAAAGCTGCTGACATGCAAGTTGTTATATTGTTGGAAACATCTGCAGCCATCAGCATGGATGTATCATGGTTGACAGTCTTTCCAGCAGGTACATCATGGTTATGCTTGCCTTCATATGTGGTTATCACAGCTTTTGGATCATGCGACGCCCTCTCCACATGTTTCCTGACAGGGCACCCAGCATTTGTGCACTTGTAGTAACTTCTGAAATTCACACAGGAAATATCATATAACCCTAATAAACATTCAGGATGCTGTGATCAAGAACAGGTTAGAAATATCATTGGTCTCTGCAAAAAACAAGCCTAAGATTTTGTATTTGCTAGCAACATGATGTAAGAACGAACAAACATGTTTTGCTCTGACACGAAATTCTGCATGTTTTAATGTCATTTGCATGTCCTCGTTAATTATATCAAAATTTTGTAATGTAATATCTAAAAAAAGAGGAAATCTGGTCATGGAATGCGTTCATGAATGCACAACTTGTCCATATACAGGTTAGCCACAAGCGTAATCTAAGTCATCCAATTTGGTATTGGAAGAAGTATGTTTTAATATTAGTTTCAAAAAAGCACTCTCTCTCTCTCTCTCTCTCTCTCTCTCTC
>KE506585.1:57336-69597 GCA_000441515.1 Elaeis oleifera | reverse complement strand
GTCCGCACCATATAGTATGAGTGCTGACACTGAAATCCTTAATGCCCTCAACATCATCTTGATCCAATACGGATATTTTAAACTTTTGATTCCAAGTTTTCAATCCCGAATTTTATATTTTCATAGAATTCTCGAATTAGGTTCGGATAGGTCAAGAGATCCAAAGAGCATAGAAATTTCCAGCCTAATCTTTTGACTTTTTGTCCAACTACAAATCCTTCTTGCTCCAGAAACTTGGCTTGGTCCTTTTTTGCACGAAAGAGCCACTTGGAGAATCCTTAGATTCTTAAATTTCTGTATGGGACTTCCTCTTCCTTTGGATGAATTGCTTTCGGGGTGCCATTGGAGAACAAGAACCACAAGAATCAGATAGAAATGGAGAGGGGAGGTCCAATTTTGATGGGAGAGGGGTTTGGAAATGGTTTCGGCTTGAAAGAAATCAAAATGGAATGACAGAGCCTTGGGACATTTCAATTAAGAAATCCATCCTAGATTAAGGAGATTCGAATCTATTGAGGGAACATTGAATATAGGTTGACTCCTCATAGAACTATTTTTTTCAAGAAACCATGAGTCGACTCCTCAATACAGAAAATAGTTCAAAAGTTTCAAATCAAAGAAAATTTGATCAATTTGGCTGGGGATCAATGGACAATCAAATTGATGATAAAAAATGATATTCAAAGCAATTTGGGGAAATAAGAATTAATCAATTTGGATTTAAAATCCATCAAATAAGGAATTAAGAATGATATACAAATCAATTAGGAGGATCAAAAATTAATCAATTGGGGGGTTTAAAATCAATGAGATCGAATTAGGAGGAACTAGATGTAGGCTTTATGGTTTAGATTCAACTAGGTGATTTTTAAATCTTTAGGGGTCAACCTAGTATGCAATGCAAATTATCAAGCATACAATCTTTTATGAGTTGATGACTTATCTTGATGTTCCTTGAATCATGTAATTTTTGACATATTCAATGATTACATATTTTATGAGAATGTCAAAAATTAATTTAAGAGTTTTGCATCCAAATATTTTTTCATATGCCATCAAGCTCATTTTAATTAAGTTTTACAAGTAATATCATGTGATGAAGGGTTTAGGAGCATGTTGAATTTAAAGTGAAAACTTATGCTTATAACAATTAAAATGATACATAGAAGAGAGCATATTGATTTTGAAATCAAATCATTCAAGTCATAGAGTAGGATCATTGCAAACATTGAAAAGTCATCAAAATCAATCAATCAAGCAAAGTAAATTTAGCAAGCAATGATAGTATGATGTGAGAAAGGTTCAGCTTTTACTAAGGATCATCAACCATCCATTTTTAGTCCTAAGCATTCAATTTCAAGAGTTTGCTCCTTTGACGCCCTTGGATGCTTGGTATACCTGCAAAATCACTTATTAACTTTTGGTACCCAAGCCATCTTAGGTCTAATAGAGTTAGTGCATATGGTTTCTTTGGAACCCAAATTTGTTCAAGTAAAGTATGATCAATTTTTTAATATTGCATTCTAAGATTTTATGTCCGACCTTATTACATCTATGGCAAATAATTGAATGGTTTTCATGAGAAGCTCTTGAAAACATAGTTTTGACTATTTTCTGTTTCTTAAAGAGTTTAAGCCAGTTTCAGTTTTGTGGGAAATAGATTTTTGATTTTTCAACATTAATTGAAGTTTTTCATAACTAGATGTGAACTTTTCAGCAATTGGCTTTAATATTTCAATTTCTTTTCTTAGTTTAGCATTTTCTTCTATGAGAGATTTTTCAGATTTTGATAATTTTCTTTCTTTCAATCAAAGAGTTCTTTTCTTTTGAAAGTTCTTTTCTAATGAAAGATTATTCTTTTGTTCAACTAATAGAAGATTTGATTTCTCTAATTCTTTGTTTTCAGCCTTATCTTTTAAATTCATCCATTAGATCATTAAAGGCTTCAGATAACTCATCAAAAGTAAAATCGGAAGAGTTATTAATGTTTATCTCATTGTCATTGATCATGAGGCAAGAATTTGTAATACTTTCTTCCTCTTTCTCATTTTGCTTTTCTTTGCCTTGCTCCCCCTTAATCATTACTTTCTTTCTTCTTTATTTTTTCTTCTTTTTCTTCTTTTCATCCTTATGAGCTATGAGGCATATGTTGGGAAGAACTTCTTTATCTTCTTGGAAACTTGATTCTTCTTTTTGATTTGCTCCCTCATAAGTTGTTTCCAATTTCTCCCAAACATGTTTTGCTGAAATGCAAGAAAAAATTAGATTGAATTCATTTATATCCAATGAACAATAAAGCATATTCATGGCCTTAGCATTTAGTTGGATCATTCTTTATCATGCTCACTTAATACATGGGGTGTGTGTGGGCCATCGACTATAATTTTTCATACATTATAATCATATACTTGTATAAAAATTCTATTCTAGCTTTTCAATACATATAATTAGAGCCATTAAAAAGAGAGGGTCAATCTATGGAATGACCTTCAATAAGAAAAGATTCAATTTGGATTATCATGATCTTTGGCTCAAGACTGCTAGGTCAACAATAAATAACAGAGCACTTGCTCTGATACCAATTGTTGTCCAGAAAGATAGCAACTCAAGAGGGGGGATGAATTGGGTTTTTAAAATTTTTAACTAAATTAACAATCTAAATAAGTATGTGCTTCAAATTAAACTTATTCGAGTATTTGTGAAGAGTAAATAATGTGTGGCACGGAATAAATAAAATTATACAAGAAGTAAAATGATATAGGGCATGCAAAGCAAGAGAGCAAAAGGCACAAGACAAACACAGCAAAAGGCACAAGACAAACACAACAATTTATAGTGGTTCAGTGCAACCTTGCATCCACGTCCACTTTCCAAGAGCCCCTTGAAAATTTCACTATAATCCTTTTGATTATAGCCTGTTTGTTTTATCTGGGCTTACAAACAAATCCAGTTGATTTTTCAGGATCGCCAACCAAAACCTACATTGATTGTTTTTTGGATTTACAATCAATCCAGTTGGTTTTATGAGATCATTTTTCAGGATCGCCAACCAAAACCTACATTGATTGTTTTTTGGATTTACAATCAATCCAGTTGGTTTTATGAGATCACCAACCAAATCTACGTTTGTTAATTTTGGGCTTGAACGGGCCTAACCCCAAGTTTCTTTCTCCCAAAAAAATTTGTAAAGAAATAAAATACAATAAACAAAATTTTAGCACAAAAGAAAATAGAAAATAAACTCTTTTTAGCTCGAAGTAGAAGCTGAAGGATTTCTCTTTGAGGCTTGACTTCTTTTCAAATGATGCTTTAGAGGATGTGGAAGATGTTGAAGAAGATTGCCCTTGAAAGCTCTCAAAGATCAGTGCTCAACTTTTCTCTTCTTTTCTCTTTTCAAGGATGTTTAATGAACCTCACTAATTTGAATGTTTCCTCTTTAATCCTCTTAATCTTCCTTTCTAAATGATTCTTTAGCTTTTAATAGACTTAGAAGAGGTTTTAGAGTGAGTTTTGACTGTTGGAAGCGCTGAAATAGCTGTTAGACCCAAAAATTAGCCATTGAAAAAGTGTAGAACACTAGCTGTTATTGGTGTTCCCGTGAATGGAGTCGGCTCCATTTGCAGGCGAGTCGGCTCGGTTTGTAGGAGAGTCGGCTTGGATTGAAATCGAGCTGACTCGAGCAGGGATCTTGAAATTACCGTTTTCTATCTTCTCTGAGAGAGTCGGCTTGGATTGAAATTGAGTCGATTCGGATCTGTGCTAATTTTCTTCCAACATGTCAGAGTTGATTTGAAACCTCCCGGAGTCGGCTCCAAATCTTCCAACATTATTTTCTTCATATTTCAACTTTTCAAATTTGAATTTTTTGGCCCCAAAGCTTCCATATGATATTTATTTCTTTCAATTTCATTTATCTTCATAATGAGCCATCTAAACTTGTGAGAATTTATTCTTTTGAGTGCTTTGGCTTAACATCTTGAGAGGACTTATCCTTAAGATAAATTCTTCATTTTGGACACTTGGAAAATCCTACATCCAATTTTGAAACACATGATTAGAATTATAATTACTCAAAGTTTGATAATCATCAAAATCAATCATAGGATCAACACTATATCATCCACAGCATCATGCTGAATTCTTTTAGTTTGTCAATTCAACAACCCAATGAACAAAAATATGCATATACTGGTTTTGATAGTGGCCAGCTTGATGAAGCCTTAAGAGATTCTAAAGAAGCCATATAGAGGGACACCCATAGTCAATGATATGAAACAATTCTGAATAGCGACAATTGCAAAATTCTCATCATGTTATAGTTTAGAAAATGCTGATCTATCTGATTATAATTTCCGACTTTGTATTGCGATGAATGATATCTTTTGAAGCTTATGGCACTCAGATGCTGCCAAGGCCTGATTAAGAATTTATTCCTTGCAACTGTGAATTATGCGCCAATCTATATACCATTAGCAATGGCAAACTAGAGTCCACCATCAAATAATAGAATGATCAGAGTCCTTTGGTTCAGGTATATATTGTTTAAGTCCATGAGGTTGCATTTATATCATGACTTTCTTTCTGTTCAATTAGAACTGCATAAATGCAAAAGAAATATTCATTCCCCAGGCTGTATATCTACTTCATCTCACAAATAACATTTCTCATTGGAGCATTTTTTACATTCTGATTTGAACTTGTAATGCTTCTCTAAAATTTCCCTAAGTACTGCTTATCTGTAGTTTGTTCTCATTATTTTATGAAATTATATGCTTGTATATCTTACTAATCAAATACCCTGATGTGCAAATGCTATATATTTTAAATTGTTTTCTTCTGCCCATATAACCTGTATTGAGTCACCTCTGTTGTATTCAGTGGCTGTGCTATTAACAGCTCTGTTTTATGTTCCTTTAACCTTTGAATCAGCATCTGTTAACCTGCATTTGTTATTTATAATTCCTACATTTGCTTTCTTTCTTAAATTGCATTCATGGTTTTCATTATCCTATATTGGTAATCTTTGAGTGTGTTCACAGATCAAGCATAGTTTATTGTCTAAGAAATTGGATAATGTAACTTTATTTCCATTTATTGATAAATGTTTTAATATGCATATTTTCTCTGTGAAGGCTACAGAAGCTTAGACATAAAATAGTGCTGTAATGCATGTATTCATAGAATAGATATATGAAATGAATTGACTTATTACTGGATTGCTTCTTGCTTAGATTTTGGTAATAAGAAGTTTGTATCTTCCATGATGTAATTATGTAAAGTTATAATTAGCCGAATCCTCCGTAATGCAGAGTTATAATTATCATTTATAACCTATGGTTTATCCAAGATGCATTATTGCATTCAGTAGTTCCCAGATTTTTGTTTTAATTCTTCCTCCCTTTGATAATTCAATATTGAATTATAAGATGCAAAGCTCTTCGTGTAGCCATGTATTTCTGTAGTTTCCATGTGCATCATATTTATGTGAATTTTCTTGTTAAACAAAAGTTAACTAGTATAGTATAAAGGTGTAATACCAGTGCAGATGGGGAACTTACCTGGCATGGTATAATTGAAGACCAGGGGAGCAAATTGTGTTCATCTTTTGTCACATGGTACAATTAATTCCTTCCTAGAATGGCTTGAAGAAGAATCTTACCTTCTGCCTCTCCTTTACAACACATCTTTATATCTGCTGCTATATGGTATATCAGTTACTGGATCGCATTACCAGGATTTTGCCTTGAGACATGCGATTATGAGATTCTGACTCTGGAAAGGATGCTAGAACTGTATCGTGAGTTGATATGTAAAGAAAACAGCCAACTTGCTGTATTGATATGGCATTTTTAGGGAGTGCAAATGGTGGTCTTAATAACTGGAGGATCGAGGGGACATTTTGAATTGTATAAAACTTGCATTTCTGTTTTCCAGAGGATTTTCTTTCTCGGGGGACAAGGCAGTAGTACAGCTTTGTAAGAGCTAGCAGTTTAATTTACCCTAGTGTGCAGGTTTTGTATATAAAAATCCTTGCTGAATTTATTTTTGCTTGATGCATATGAGATGCAGAACTATATCATTAATGTAGTGTGAAATCCCAAAAGTCAAACCAACATGCAACACATTGCAAGAGGTGATCTTTTGTTTGAAACTTTACCTATGTTTACTGGAAGGTCAGCGAGTATTCCACATAGGGGAATCTGGCCCAGCTAATGTGCAATTGGATGAGTTGTTGTTCATGGACCCAAGTAATACAGAATACATTGATGTCAGGGTGAACATGTACTTCAGCACTTTCCTTAGAAAGAAAGAAACGAAATAAAGATATTGTGCTTTTGCTCACATCATATGTTTCTTTTGTGTATCTTTATACTTGTCTCTAAAATAACTAGGAAGTGAACAATATTGTGATTGGTTGGTTATTTATTTAAGATGGTTTGCCTTTAAAACAATCTATAATTTCATTGATATGTTGAGCCAAATGTCATTTTTTGGATGTTTTGACTTCTTTAGACATCTGACTATGAATGCTTGCATCTGTTTTTGACATTCAAAATTTAGACATTTGGAGAAATATTCAGTTTTTTTACTGTAAGCCCAAAGAAATCTTCAAAACAAAACTTCTGGGGATTCCTCTTTTTCATATTCCTTCATGTGACAATTATCTTTTGGAAAGCTGTTACATTAAGGAAAGCTTGTCGAAAATCAAATAATTTTTGATTTATATTGATCTTTTCAAATAGGAGAGCTTATATGGCGGATCTTCTTGTCTTAGACTCCTATCTTGAACATTATTTATGGAATTTCAGGGTGAACATTTCCCTGGGCCCCAATGAGGATCGCCACCTCTTGACTGGATTACACACTGTGAATGACATCTACTGTAGCTGCTGCCAACAAATTCTGGGTTGGAGATATGTAAGTAAGAAGACACTAATCTCTCATTGTATATCTTCTGAGTACTCATCTACATATTCATGTGCTTGTATGGGAAGGAAATCTATATTAGACATATTTATCAATGACCCTTTCATTTCACTTTTTTTTAAAAAATATTTTCTACATTTCACTTGGGGACAAATTAATAAATTATGCTAATAACGTGGAGTCTTTGAAGTCTTGTTGAATATGTAGCAAATCATGAGAATTTTTTTCTTTTGCCTTCATAGATCTTGAATCATGCATTATATGTCACCTGTCCTTGATGGAACTATGAAAATTCTGGCAATATACATTGCATGCTTGTAAGAACTGGGTGGCCCAGTGTACAAGTTTCCTGCCACTGTGAGGTCTGTGAAGGGTTAGATGAACATAGCATGCTTGTACATGGGTAGAATTGGCTTAGGATTTGGGCTTGCAACAAGCAAGCTCCTTGGAAGGGGTGTAGCGGGTGCTAGTAGGGGAGGAAGGATCTCTTTCTCGCTCACCACTGCCACTCCCCCAACACCCCTCTCCCCCTCCCCAACACCCAACAACCCAACCCTCTCTCTCTTTGCATGTGTGTCTCTCCACTGTATTCTTACTAACCCAACATGGTCCATAAGCTTGCTTATGATGAGGTCAAGTTCTAGTCAATCCAGATTTTAGTTTTCTAGGGGAAAAGTACGTCTTCTAATTTTTTTAGCCTATCTCATGGGTTATGTGGACGTTGCTTTTAGAAGTTCATGGAATTTAACCTCTTAGCTTTATTTGCTTTCTTTCTTTCAAGCATCGCCTAGCTGAAGATTGGACTATGAAGGTTTGCATTCAACTTTGTAAGCTTTTGATGTAGGACAGTCAAGGGAAGGGGATCTAGAAGGGTTTAGGATAGTAGGATTGAACCTAAATGGTGCTGGAATTTCTGAATTTTCAATAAAACTAAACTAGAAAGCTAATATTTTTGAAGTGAATAGTTAACAGACAGCTACTATCTAATCTGGTTAGATAATACTAGACTCTTTCTGGAGTCTGGGAATCATACCTAAGGTTCTCACACCTGCATAGTGGAATCACATCACAAGAGTAAAGAAAACCAACAAAAAATCCAATGCGTCCATTATTTGACTCACAATATGCATGAAGCCTGATTATGTCAAACAGTAAGAGTCCGAATTCAGTTTTACTTTAAAATCCTAAAACTGCCTCTAATAAAGAGCAGTCACTGTTCACTGTTACTGTACTGGGAACACAATGGTAATGTGCTACAGCAATTAAGTTCCTTGATAAGCATTGAGATCTTTTAATTTCAGCCCTATAATCCAAAACAACCCACTAAAATTGAAGATAACCAGAAAATAAAGAAAATACATAAAATGATAATTAAAATTAAATCTAATAAAATCTCTAGGCAGCAGCCCTATGATGCAACATGGAAAGAATTTCCATCATTCGCTTCTGCTGTGCAAGAACCCACCCTGAGTTCTTTTAAGTCAAATTGGAAGCTTCTCTGCTTGATTCCTCATTGCAATAATAACCGGTGACGGATGCCCTCAAGAGAATGTCTGAAGTAGACCTAAGTATCTTGTGATCTGTTGGAAGTTACATATAATTGAACATATTTCTCAATGTTGAAAGTAACCAGCAGTGACAGATCATATGATAATTGCATGTTCGAAGATTTTGCATTCATTGAAACTTCAGAAATGTCATCGATTGCTATACTTGTAAATAATTCTTCAGACCCGACATAAGCAACCTTATGGTCAGAACTTTCATAATATCCTCTTGAGTGGAAATTCCCTTTATCTTCTTTGAGTTTGGTGATGTGTCCACCACGACTGCTTGATCTTCAATGAGAATTTCAGAATCATGATGATCCCTACCATGGTCGCCTTGATTGCAAATGCAACATGTATTCTTTCAATGTAGAACATCGCTTCCTTGGTTTTCTTTCACTTACCCGAACATGATGCTCTCTTTATTGTCCTCAATCTGATTTTCACATGGAGAAAATCTGTTGCATGCTGACATTGGTGTTGTCCTGTCCTTTTAATATCTCCTGCATGTGGTTTGTGAAGTCCCTGAACCTTGCCTCTTATGTTCTGGGTTTTTGTGCTTTGGTACTTTGCCTTTGATGTGGTCCTAGCAATCTCTCAACATAGAAGTTTTGTGATCCAGTCTGGCCACAAATTTGTCTTGCACCACGATATTTAAAAGCTTGTGGAGATTCCACCATTTCATCAAGTTTATCATGTATGCTAATCAACTAGTCATCACATTGTTCTGGTGTCAAAAGATCCCTTTCACTTCTATACCAAAAAGGTCGAAGACTGCCCTCAATAAGTGTGCATGCTGGGAAAACTTGACTCTTAACTTGAGGGAAGGGGATCTAGGAGGGTTTAAGATATGATCAAAACCTGAAAGGTGCTGCAATTTCAATTGCAGATCTGAGTTTTCAATAAAAAAGTAACTAAAAGACTAATTTTGAAGAGAATAGGTAATAGATAGCTACTATCTGACCTGGGTTTAGGATTCTAGATGTTATGTTGAGCTTTAAAGGGTTTATTTTTTGTAATTGAATGTCTGAAATTGAATGCTTCCTGAAATATTCTCAGCAAATCTCATATTTGTATGACCAAAAGAATTCTCTGTGAAGTGAGGCCAAAAGGAAGAACAATAAGATATGGATAAGAGAAAAGGGAGCAAGACCGAATAAGTCTCTATGGGATCAGCACAGAAAGAAACTAAACATAAAAGAAGGAAAGATAATACTTGACTAACTCTGGAACCTAGGAATCAGACATTGAGTTTGAAGGCCTCACACCTCTATTGCAGAATCAAACCAAAATGGTAAATAAAAAAAAACTACTATTTACAACAAGGTTACTAGGTTTGAAGACTGCATTATTTCGTTCATAATCTGCATGCAGTCTGATTATATTAAACCATAAGAGCCCCTTTTATAGCAAACAGAAACCCTAGTTCAATTCCATTTTGAAATCCCAAAACTCTTCTTAATAAGGCACTGTTATTTTTAATGGCTACTGTAGGATGAACAATTTTCTAAGCGGTAATGTGCTATGGTTCCTCAATAAGCATGGAGATCTTCTAATTTCAGCTGTAAATGAGCAAGGCCCTATCAAGTTAGGCGAATGCTAGAACATATGGTGCTAATGAATCACTTGTTTAATCGGCTTTCTTTATTTCAAAAGTCATCAGATTTGCCAATATATTTGCCTTTGTGTAATGACTTCTGGTTTGGACACATCTGTTTGCCCTGTGGAATTGAGTGGGTCTAGCATTCTTTTTTCACTACCTCTTTAAATGGGTTTTGCAATTAATTTTTTAAAAAATAAATTAAGTGGTCTTTCTATTTAATAACTCTTCAATAATTTCAATTAATTCCATTAGCTGGGCAATTAATTTATTATGCACTAGTATGTAATCCGCACTCCGCGGCGGGTTTAACTGAAATCAAAGATAAAATTCAAAATATTTTATCAACATATAGATTTTTCGAACAATATTACATATAGTGTTTTCATTAATTAATGAACTTACATCCATACTAATCTTCATCTTCCATAACCTTTTCATTTAAATTGGAAATAGGAATACCAAAAAATTTTATTAGAGTACTACTGAATTGAGAAGGTTCTATAACAAAATGTGAATCAAAATGATTGAAGAAATAAGTCATAATGTTCGAAATTAAATTACCTCCGGTGGAATAAAAGAAAGAGGAAAAGACTAATAATTTAGGTATGCTACCATGTTGTGCTCGATGATTTTTAGGAGGTATTTCTTGAAAAAAATCGGTATGACTATGTTTTTCAGGAGTTGAAATTATATATTCTTGTTGAATTTGAGATTAAGAAGATTCGGAACTAGAACTTTTTGATAAATTATCAACCTGAGATTTACTTTCTGAAAATATATTAATGACCTTGAAATTATACATGCTATTGCTGAAACTTTGTGAATAAGATATAATCTGAAACATGTGAGTACCATTGAGGATGTTTCTAATAACAACTAGTAGACTAAATTTGTCACAGTTTGTGTCCATTGCAAGATTAAGTGTTGGAAGACCAATTAGTTGCTGCGTAGCCTGAACTAATTTTCCAAACATTATAAAGATCACTATATCGGTTTCATCTGCAATAGTATTATTTAATTTATAACTTAAGATAATAGATACATTAAAAGTATATTCATTTTAGTAAATAAATATAACATTAAAAATATATTGCAACCTTACTATAGTATAGGAGGCTAATCATTTTACTGTGTATTGATTGCACCAAAATATATCACTATAAAACTTTACTGTAGTCCTACAACTGTAACATGCTTTTGTACCACCAATCATAGGAGATGTCAATTGATTCTAAACTTGTCTCGCAAGTAATTTACCTCCAAAAAATAATTAAACAATTTACAATATTTGTATATGCAAGTTTTTGGACATAATGAAATATCATCACGCACCAGAATATTACCAACCAACCTTAAACTAGTCCTAGTTGACTAACAATATACCCAAATGCAATTCGAAAAAATAAACGAACTCCATATTTTAATCCAACCTTGGCCACTGATTTTTCAAGCCCAATTTCTAGTATTAACATTAAACTGATTCAGTTTGACATGTCTTGAGCAAACCCAAGCCTGTAAACAAATTATTTATTATTAAATATTAAATCTTAAAATCAATCAGCAAATATGATCCATAATTTAAATTATTTTGTAATTATCAATTTTCTATACCAAATACATGTATATATTGTAATTTTATACAACCAAAACGATCAACTTTATTTACGTTCATCTTTGGATGATTTTTTGGACCATATATAATAAATTTAAATATTTCTATATGTTTCAATATAGGATCCTAAAATTAATCCTAAAAATAAAAAAATCTTTTTGATGAATTAGTATCTAATTAATAAAGTCAACTTTATTTTTAATCTTCTAATATATTTTCACCTGCATACAGTAAATCCAAATATTTTACACATCTGGATATAAATTCTTAAAATCCATCTAAAAAAATCATATTAAAATACAATACATGGGTTTGAAAATGCAATAGGTCAATCCTGCATCTAATGCTACAATGGGCTTAGGGATAGCGGTCAGGTGGGTTTTTTCGAGCACCCAACCTATTCCGAATACTGGACCTGTTTAGTGATACATTATAGAGTTCGGGATGGATTTGAAATTTAAATTAAAATCATTCGGATTTGGGATGGGTTTGGGATTTGCCCCTGTGGTATGTGCTACCCAAACCCGATTATATGTATATATATATATATATATATATATATATATATATAT
>KE506583.1:29662-42635 GCA_000441515.1 Elaeis oleifera | reverse complement strand
ACGATAAAATTATTTATATTTTAATAATTTATTATAAAATATTCTTTCTTATAGTGAGTGATCAAACTGTGGGGCACTCTACTGTCAAAAGTAGCTCGCGAAGGATATAGGCATAAGTGTCTCTCTGATCTGAGATCATCATGATAACTTGTAAGCAACTCATTGTGTTTTGATGTCGGACAATCTTTATTTCTAATATAGTGATGGAAGGCTACTAGGTACAATCAAGTACTTATAAAGTCAGTGTGTTAGTCAAGATAGGATTGACCCCTCCATATTGTAGGAGTTAATGCATCACTGTATTTCAATGGAGCAACACCTTGGCTAGGGTAATCTTTGTGAAGAGTCACAGAATTTGAAAAAGATTGAAATAAAATGTAGATGACTATTTCAAAGTTGACAGTTTAACCCTAGGTCATCTTGAGCATTAGGATCAAAAGATGAATTATACAATAACCATATCCCAAGCTCTTGAATGTTGCTTTGTAATCATTTGACACTATCTGACCATTGGGGATCATTGCTAGATGGTCACTTTGATTGGTATAGAATTTATTCTATGCTATGGTTTAGTATTCAAACTTATAGGGTCATGCACATTAGAAATTTCGATCTGATCTGATGGCTGATTGATGATTGAAATCATTGAAAGGTATAATCATCAATATGATTGATGATTAATCTTGTGCAAAGATTATAATTAATAATTTGCTAAGATTAATAAATTATAGGAGGATTAATTAGTAATTGGATTGCTAATTGGCTTAATTTGATTGAGCAATAAGGATTGGATCAAGTCTAACTAAATTGGATTCAATTAAGTTTGATCTGATTAAGTTATTAGATGACCTAAACGTTAAGGGAGATTAGTTTCTAATTGGATCAGGACTTGGATTCAATTAATTCTTAATTTGATTAAGATTTAATTGAGAAGGTTTAGTGCCTAATTGAATTAGATTCACCTTATTCTATTTAGATCTAACCATATTTGATTTGATTTGGGACCAAATAGGAACAAATAAGAGTCCAAATAGGAAAGGACTCTCTCCCTTATCTCTTATGCCAACCCCTCTCACCGCCAACCCATCTCACGTGTGGTCCTTATTTTTGCATGAAACTTCTTCATGCAATAGCTAAAGTCGCCCCTTCTTCTTAACACCCAGATATGGAAAAGATCAAGTGATTTCCCATTTGAATTTGATTTGAACTGATTTCCTGAATTGGATGAGATTGGATCTCATCCTTACTTCCTTACCGCCACCTATCTCTTTTGTGCAACAAATTAATATGGGTTTTCACCATGGAAACAAGGTGGGGCATGAGGTTTTTATTAGCATGAGAAAGAGTTTCTCAATGTTAGAAAAAATTAAGTGGGTGGCCCCTAGAGTCCTTCTAGATATGGACTCCTAACTAACCCTAATTGTTGGGGATAAAAAGAGGCGCCTTTCATGAAATCTCATGCGTGAATACCACATTCTTGGGCATAAAAAATCAAAGGGAAGCATCCCTTCTTGTGAGGTCTGTTAGGGAGTGAGAAAACTAAGGAGAGGTGTCTCCTCTTAGGGCATGGGATCTTAGGGTTTCTTTCTCAGGGTTTTAAGTGAGAGAAAAATAAGAAAGAAGTAGTTCTCCCTTGTCTTCTCCCACCAAATCTTTCTTCCTCCTTAGATCAACCTTCAGGGACCTCTGCAAGGAGCTAGCACCCCAGAGAGGTCAATCTGATCGTGCTTCATGTGGATAATTGTAGAGGCTGGACGTATGTGCGGCTAGGAGCAACATACAAGCCTTCGATATTCAACTGCGGTGATCTTCGATCCGCGCTGAGGTATAAAAATCCAATCTCTGTCATATTAGATTAGATCTAATTTTAGATATTATTTTCAGATTATGAATGCATGATTATGTCATAAGATCCTGGCTTAGGCAGTTATAGATTAGATCTAATGTATGGTATATTAAATAGTTTAATCTAGATTGCTTTCGCTGCATAAAATTTTTAAATTCATGCATGAACTATCCTAGCATTTCTTCAATTGGTATCATTACATAGGTTCCTTTTGACATGATCATGTGTGCATCAAGATCTAAAATAATTAATTTAGATCGCACGTATTGGTTATAAGGCTGTCCTGCTATAAGAAGTTACAGTGAAAAGGTTATCCTAATACATGCTGTTTATATGCTTAATTCATAAATAAGTTTAGATGAGATCCAAAGGGATTTATGATTTATTTTTTGATTTAATATTGGATTTTGATATGCTATTAGAGAAGCATGAGATGCTTATGATATGATTTAGATGAGATCTAAAGTAGTGATCAGATCTGAAGTAATTTAGAATAGATCTAAATTTTACATGTTGCATATATGATATGTAAGATTAGATATCCTAGTAGCCTAGTACTCAGATTTGCATTATCAAACTGTCCGATCATAAGAATAAGTAGGGTTTAAAGATCTTTCTTTCCATTTGATGGGATTCTCTTATGATGTATAGGGACGTAATTGTGATGTTTCATGAAGAGGAACCACGAACAGAAATTATATGCATTTAATGTTTTAGATTTAGATCCTATGATGCATATGCTAGATATGTTTGTTTTTTTTTTTGAATCTAGAATTTATATATGTGATATATATGTTTTATAAAATTCACACCTGAAACTTACTTTCTGCAAAATCCTAAATTCGAAACCCTAGGATCTGATCTAAAATATTGAAATCATTTATGAAAAATATTCTGATATGAAATTCAACAGGAGTTCCTAGTTAGCTTGCTGAGTCAACTTAATTTGATTGGTGTCGACTCGAGACCCTTTCAAGCCCGCTCAGTTTGTTGATGAGCCGACTCAATTTGTAGGCCCAAAAATTGATTTCTATGTTGAGCCGACCCAAATTATATAGAATCAAAATATTATTTCTGTTCATCTCAGGGTGAGTGGACTCAAATTTCTAGACAGAATTATTTTGTATAACTTTTAATATAAAGGAGTTTACTTTTGAAATTATTTTATTTTCTACACTTAATTAAGAATTAAGAGTTAAAACTTTAGATCTAGAATTATAAATTTAAGATCTAAAGGCATTGCATAAGACATGGGGTTATGGGTTAGCTTGAATCAGGTCATTTAACTGAATTTGACCTAGGGTTAGAATCAAATATGGACTAAATTGAGAAATTGACTAAATCTGACCAAGAGTTGAATTAGATTAGATCAAGTCTTCTCTTGATCAAACTCAATGGTTATAGTTGATCAAAATCCATGAGTTTAATTACACCAAATGGACCTGATCATGGCTCACAGATCGGATCGGAGTCTTTAGGTAGACCAATAAAACTGATAAATCAATTGGTGTCTAAGGTAAGTTTGGCAATATTACTGTGATAATATGATCGGTGATTTTTAATTGACAGTCTGCTTACCTGACCATTTTGATGGTGTCTAAGGCAAGCCTTGGCAGACCCTCCACCGATCTCACTTATCTGGCCAATGTGGTCAATCAACTTTTGATTAGGTTGCTCATTGATTCGAGCAAACCCATGCCAACTAGATTAGTCAATCATATGATTAAGCTGACTAATTAAGGTGTGATCTGAACCCATTTTATCTTCTCATGACTTGGTGAAGTCAGTGGGAGGATCTTAAGTTAATCAATATGATTGATTTAGGTGCTTCTTAACCAGCTTAGTCTTTAGTCCTCTTTAAAAACTTGATAAAATCAGTGGTGGATTGTTGATTGCTGGTTAATCTATTTTTTAAATATTTAATCAATTTTTTAAATTATTAGATCCATAAAATGAGCTAGTTACGGAGATAACTAGATCATAACCTCCATTAAAGTGGATGATAATGGGTCCAATAGTCCAAGTGAGCATTATAGCCTATAGGCCTGGTGTTTATTTGGATATTAGAATTATTATTCATTATATGATGGCTCAGTCGTGTATCTCTGATGGGTGGTTAGGTTGACCGACCATAGTCGGACTTGATCATTTGTTGGTTAGATGGGATGACAATGATCATGTTAATGGTTGGACCTAATCAGGATTTTTAGTGGAGGTCCTAGCCTACTGAAATAAAATCTGAGATCAAATTAATTACTAAAAGTTGTTTAGAAAATAATTGGTTAAGAATCTACTCATAGATGCACATTGGTTGGCCGGCCATAGTTGGGCTCGTGTGCAGTCTGTGTGGATTCTAGTACCTACAAAGGAATTAAAATAATTCTTCGAATTGGAGGTAAACGCTACCAATTCGTATAAAATAGTGAAAAATTTTTAGACTAAAGTCTTAGTCTTTAGGATTAAATAATTCATATATAATAGGTCATATATTTTTTTAGTAATGGCTAGTAAATTGTCGCTCCACTTACTACCAAACAGTGACATGTTTATGGGACCCAACTTTGATAGATAGTATCAAAAGTTGAACAGTGTTCTTTGGCTAGAACTGGCCAAGAAGCTCAAAGCAGATCAGAGTTAGGTGAGTACTTTTTTTGCAAGAAGCTAGATCATTGAAAGAGAAATTATCCTCTATATCTTGGTTCCCTTGACCCAAATAGTCCAAGAAAGAGAAATAAGCAATGGGTTGCTAATCAAGGTGCTTATATGATAACATCACGTAATTTTTTATTGTGATATTGCTATCTGGGTATTGAATATCAGAAGTCTAATTAATATTTATAATTTATTGCAAAGACTTCATATTAGTAGAAGGTTTGAAAATGGTATGAGATTTCTGAATATCAAAGATGGAAGTTATGTTCTAGTCATGGCTTTAAGAATTATTAAGCTTGTTTTGAATTCTATTATTATCATTTTAAGTGATTGTCACTACTGTCTAATCTTTTTGATAAATATAATCGTTATAGTTTATCAATAAAGAATGATTATTATGATATTATTATGAATGATACTACAATAATGTGTGGATAATTGAGAAATGATATTTATACACTATCACAATCTGTTAGTATAATGTACATATCGAATAAACCCTCTAGAGTAGATAATGTCACGGATGTCTATCTTTGGCATTGTAGACTTGTTCATATAAACAAGAATAGGATGAATATGTTCGGTAAAGAGGAAATCCTTGAGATCAATGATTGTGAATCATTATCGATCTGTGAGTCCTATCTATTTGGGAAGATGACTAAGTCATCCTTTACTGGAAAGGGTGAGTGAGCCAATGATGTTCTGAGTCCAATACATATTGATGTATGTGGACCAATGAGCATGAGTGTCAAAGGAGGGTATAGTTACTTCATTACTTTCATTGATGACCTATCTAGGTATGGATATATCTATCTTATAAATATAAGTTTGAATCATTTAAAATTTTCAAATAATTTCGTAATAAAGTAGAGAAATTGACTGGAAAGAGTATTATAACTCTTCGATCTAACCAAAGAGGTGAATACCTTTCCAATCAGTTTTTGACATATCCAAAAGAAATAAAATTCTCTCACAATGGATACCCTTGGGAGGAGGAATCGAAACTTGTAAGATATGATTTGGTCTA
The DNA here is from genome assembly GCA_000441515.1 of Elaeis oleifera. Lineage (NCBI taxonomy): Eukaryota > Viridiplantae > Streptophyta > Magnoliopsida > Arecales > Arecaceae > Elaeis > Elaeis oleifera. The sequence goes on along the minus strand of KE506583.1, from coordinate 37,110 downwards.
TGATGGGATTTGTAGGTTTGTCGGTCTCCTTTTTGGGTTATGCTCTTGAGACTGTTTGCTATGTGCTCAACAAGGTTCCAAGTAAATCACTCGCAATCACTCCATATGAGATATGGACTGGGTGTAGGCTGATACTCTCTTACCTTAAGGTTTGGAGTTGTCTGACTTATGTGAAATGTTCATAGACCGACAAGCTTGGATCCAGGTTCGATAAGTATAATTTCATAAGGGTACCTCAAAGAACTAAAGATATTACTTCTACCTTCCTAATGAACAAATGGTGTTCATGGGTCTTGAGGTATTCTTTTAGAAAGAGTTCCTTGGGGAAGGAACTGATGCCACTAAGGTTGAGCTTGATAAAATTCGACAGGTAGAAGAACCAATACAGACAAGTAAAAATACAAAATTAGATTTGATTAGATCAAATTCGGAGCCCATTGTAGAGGCATCATAGAAGAGATCTAGTAAAGTACTACATTAGTGAGACAGATGCTACGGTTTCTACATCCGGGATGGTGATCCTATTGAACTTGATGAAAACAACGAGGATCTGATCACCTACATGGATGCCATGCAGAGATTCGACTCAGATAAATGGCTTGGTGCTATGAAGTCAGAAGTGGAGTCCATGGAGATCAATGGTGTTTGGACATTAGTTAATCCATCCCTGGATTAAACTCACAGAGTGCAGATGGATTCTCAAAAGAAAAAGAGGTGCAGACGGAAAGATGGAGATCTATAAAGCCATTTGATTGTCAAGGGATATCATCAATGTTATGCTACTAACTATGACGAGATATTTTCTCTGTGACAATACTCAAATCCATTCAGATCTTGCTTGCAAAAGTAACATACCTAGATTATAAAATCTAGAAAATAGATGAAGAGGTGTATATGATATAGCCTGAAGAGTTTACATCCACAGAGAGTCTAAGGTGTGCTAGCTTTAAAGATCTATTTATAGATTAAAGTAAGCTTCTCAGAGTTGAAACATGCATTTTGAATGTATGGCTTTGTTAAGAATGATGAAGAATCTTGAATTTATAAGTAGGCTAACACTTCTATAGTGATTTTTCTTGTACTTTATGAGGATGACATTCTCTTATTTGGGAATGACCTCCCAGCTTTACAAAGTGTAAAGCTATGGCTGTCGTCTCAGTTCTCTATGAAAGATTTGGGAGAAGCATCCTACATCCAAGAGATGAAGATTTATGACGATAGATCTAAAAGTTGCTTGGATTGTCTCAATTTGCGTATATAGACACCATGCTGAAATGGTTCAGTATGGAAAATTCTAAAAAAGGCTATCTTATGATAGACCATAAAATTTTCTCGAAGATGGATTATTCGACAACTCTGCAAGAGAGAGAGCATATGAGTAGAATCCCATATGCTTTGGTGATGGGATTTATCAAGTACATCATGACATGTATGAGACCAGATATGGCACACTCACTAGGGTAGTGAGTAGGTACCAGTCTGATCTAGATGAGAACCATTTGAAGGTTGTAAGACCCTCCTTAAGTAATTGAAAATACTAAGGACCAATGGCTCATTTATGAAGAATCTGACTTAAAATTTATAGGATATAGTAATCCTAATTTTCAGTCAGATCGAGATGATAGTAAAAGTATATCGGATTATATTTTATCCTAAATAGAGGAGCGATATGTTGGAAAAGTTTCAAGTAGCTCACTGTAGTTGATTCTGTTTGTGAGGCAGAGTATATTACAGCATTCGATGCTGTAAAGAAAGTAGTTTGATTATGGAAGTACAACAGGGAGCTTGGAGTGGCACCCTCCAAGATGGTCCAGTCCTATGTGACAGCACTAGTGTCATAGCTCAGACTAATAAACTAAAGTTCTACCAAAGAACCAAACACATTCTGCATCACTATCACTTTATACGAGAGATCATGAATCGAGGTGACATAGACCTTCAGAAGATCGATAGAAAAGAGAATTTTACTGACCCATTTACTAAAGCCTTCAGATTTTAAGAGTTTGATGAACACAAATGAAAGATGGATATTCGATATCGATCTGATTGACTTTAGTCCAAGTGAGAGTTGTTGAAAAATATATCCTAAAATCAATCATCTAGGTTGTAGATGATTGAGCTCCTTGTATGTAAATGAATTATAAACTGATAAAAGTTATTTGGCAAATTCATCATAAGGTGAGCATCTTCCTTAAATAAACTCTAATGTTATGATGAAGTCCTTAGAACTACTTACAAATGATAAAGAAAGATTTATCATGTAATTCTTAAACTTATTCACAATCAAATGATACGTTATTAATAAGAATGATAACGTTTATCAAGTATAGGTCATTGTGTGCCATATGGGTTGGTTGTCCTTGTAACCAAAGAGTATAGAGATACTAGTATGGCATACAGATGAGATGTATGAGTATATCGTCACTGTAACTAAACTACGGAACACTTTATTATCAAGAGTAGCTCGTGAAGGATATGAGCATAAATGTCCCTCCGATCTGAGAGCACCATAGTGACTTGCAAGCAACTCATTGTATTTTGTTGTCGGACTATCTGTATTTTTAATATAGTGATAGAAGTCCACTAGGTACAATCAAATATTTGTGAAGTTGGTGTGTGAGTTAAGATGGGATTGACCCTCTGTATTATAGAAGTTAATGCATCACTGTATTTCAATTGAGCAAAATCTTGACCAAGATAATCCTTGTGAGAAGTCACAGAATTTGAAAAAGATTGAAACAAAATGTCGATGACTATTCCAAGGTTGACAGTAAAATCCTAGGTCACCTTGAGTATTAGAGCCAAAAGGATGAATTATACGGTAACCATATCCCAAGTTCTTGAATGTTGTTTTGCAATCATTCGACACTATCCGACCGTCAGATATCATTGCTAGATGGTCACTTCGATTGGTACAAAATTTATTTTGATGCTACTGATTTAGTGTTCGAACCTATGGGGTCACACATATTAGAAATTTCAATCTGATCTGATGGCTGATCGACGATTGTCATTGAAAGATATAATCGTCAATATAATTGATGATTAGCCTTGTGCAAAGGTTGCAATAAATAACTTGCTAAGGATTAGTAAATTAAAGGAGGATTAATTAGTAATTAAATTATTAATTGACTCAATTTAATTGAATAATGAGGTTTGGATTAAGTCTAATTGAATTAGATTCAATTAGGTTCGACTAGATTAGGTTATTAGATGACCAAATCATTAAGGAAGATTAGTTCCTGATTTATTCAGGACTTGAGTTCAATTAATTTTTGATTTGACTAGGATTTAATTGAGAAGATTTAGTGTCTAATTAGATTAGGTTCACCTTATTCTATTTAGATCTAACCAGATTTGATTTGGTTTGGGACCAAATAGGAAACAAATAAGAGTCCAAATAGAAAAGGACTCTCTCCCTTATCTCTTACGCCAACCCTCTCACCGCCAGCCCATCTCATGCATGATCCTTATTTTTGCATGAAACTTCTGCATGCAATAGCTGAAGTTACCCCTTCTTCTTAACACCTAGATATGGATAAATATCAAGTGGTTTCCCATTTGAATTTGATTTGAATTGGTTTCCTGAATTGGATGATTGGATTGAAAGAAAATTCATCTGTTCTGATCGGATGGCCTGAGTGCATCTAAAATTTTTTTTATAATTCACTATCATAATATCTTTTTATCTAAATATAGTAGAATAAGAATCAAAATTCTCAGGAGATTTTCAAATCCAATGCCTCATGAGGTCTGAATGGATAGACCCTCTACTTCATGTGCATGCCAGGCTCCATAGGGAGGAGGGATGATCTCTCTTTGCACCAATCCTATAGGAGAGATGGAGAGAAGGGATGAGATCTCATCTCATAGCAAGGGGATGCCTCAGATGGAGTTCTCTATGCCAATAGGATGAGCACCAAGAAAACTCCATGCCAAGAAGAAACCATGCGTGCCCCTTTTCTGCACAACCTTTCTCACGGTATTTTTAAGATCTTTTTTGTCACACAAAAGATGTCTCTCTATCAGTGGTTATGTGGTCCCCCTTTTATATATAAGGTGTCCCAAATCTGATCTAGAGTCCTAACTAATTTAGGACACAAAACCTTATCCAAAGAAGGAAGTATAAGAGAGAAAGGTGATGTAACAAAGAATGGAGAGTGCCCACTTTCTATTCATGCACGAACTCTTCTTGGGCAAAACATTTTTAGTGCCTCCTCCCTTATTTGATCGACCATCTCATGAGAGAGAGTCTCAGGTACTTGAGACTCTATGGATCTAATCCGATTTAGGTCCAAACTGAGTCCAATTCAAATTTGATTCGAACCAAACTTGAAGAGACTGTCAATCCTAATTTAATTAGGATTCTCGTTCAAGTCTAACTTGAATTTTTAACCCAATAAAGTTTTAATAAATTAGATTGAATCTAAAATTAATTAGGATATTAATTCAATCTCTTATAAATCTCTTAGATCATTGATCGATCATTATCATCTCCAGAATTAAACCTGAACCTCATGTCCAGTGCTAGCTAATATGGTCAACTGTTTAATCCCGTCTGACTTCTAACTTAATTCTTAATTAAACTAATCTATTCATTCAATCAAGTCACATATTTCAAATTGAACTCATAGACTTGGTCGATTCTTTCCTACTTTGTCTGACTTTATGCATGACTCCATAGGTTCGAACACTAAGTTAGTAGCACGGGAAGCTATTTTCTGTATTAATCGAAGTTACCATCTAGCAATGATTCTCGATATCCAAATAGATCGAATATTTGCAAGGCAACATTTAAGAACCATTGAATTGTTAGATGTGTGTCCTAGAAGCCAATCTTAACTGACACAGACCTTTTCTCTAGGGAATATTTTGTACTTGATGGACAGTCTTTATAACCAATCATGTCATATGTATCCATGATTTATCTTAGAAATTAATAAAGATGATTTTATATATTCTCAAAGTGTTGAGAATTTGAGATATACATCATTAGTGGTTAATTTCTAAATACTCCTAATCGAAGGATCATCACGGAGGATAGTGATCAATTCATTCGAGATCGGTGCACGAATCATCTCTCTTTTGGATAGATGAGTCTCGAGTCATGGTGTAGAGATACTAGGATGAGAGTGCAGGTGGTTGCTAGAGAACAACTTGCACTGAGTGTGACCAACACGAGAAACCACTTGGATGTCTATTCACTCATCAATGATCTTCTTAATGCTATAGTGGTGTGACTGGTCCTTTGATCTATGGTGTGTTGGCTATTCGTAGCGAGGCTACTTAGTTTGACTGTACATTCTCTTGGTCCATAGTTATTCAGATCCTTACTGTGTATGTTGGCTATTATAGATTCAGGTTTGCTGTTTGAAGTAGGATGCACCTAGATAGAATCTATCGACCTTGGTAGAAAAGGAGAAGTCCTATGCAATTCGTAACACTGAGTTCAAAAAATCTCTGATCAGAGTAAGTGTGAATACTGAAAAAGAGTTTCCACGAGATTCATAGATAAACTTGAGCTGAGTCAATCTAGCATATGACTGATGATGGGGTTTGATGAGATCTCCATGACCTCCGTCAAGTCGGAATTCATGATAGAGGGATTGTATCACACGATAATTGTACTTAGGGGTTCATTTTTCTATTCTGCTGGATTGTCATTACATATTGCTAGATATCACTGATAGATCATGAGAACTCACTAAGGTCATTTTCAGATCAACGATCTTTATTGAGGTGAGTTGGAATCGTTTAAACCCATCGAAAAGAGTTTCGATGATATTGTGATGGAGATCACGATATGTCTCACTACCAGACAGAATAGAATTTGAGGGGTTATACACAAAAGGAGCATGACTTGATTAATGGCTTGGATCATATTCAAATTATCAATCAGATTGATAGTTAAATTTTAGAAACTGCTAATTTGTAATCGTTACAGTTTTGACAGCTGCTAATTGTTAGCACAGGACTTAATTACAAATGTTATAATTTTTTGAAGCTAATTAAATTATAAATTAAATATTAATTAATTTAAATTAGATTTAATTAATTATATTTAATTAATTAATATTAATTAAATTTAATTATCCAAATCAGATTTAGATTTCAAGCTTGATTGGATCAGGCGTGACAGTCTTTCAAATTTGACTCATTTCGAACTCGATTTGAACTCGAATAAGATCAAACTTGAACCAAATGAATCATGACTCAGAGAGTCCAGGTTCTTTAAGACTTTTCCTCTAGATGTCATGCTAAGATAGAAGGTGGAGTGATGGTTTTCTCGCTACTCTCTTCTTGTACGCGTCAAAGGGAGGGGCGCCAATAGTTGGCACCCCACCTTATCTGGAATTCTTTCTCATCTAGATTTTTTTTATTTGAATATGATTCAAACTAAGATTAAATCATATCTGATTGGGCACGTAAGAAATTTTTTTCTTGTGTGATAAAAATTAAGAGAAGGTGGGACATGCGCTAATTATGTGTGGGGGTTTCTTTCTTACATCACAACTTTATCTCAATGCCTTTCTACCCTTTGATTTAGTTTTCAATGCCTTAGATTAAATGAGATGAGATCTCTTGGGTGTTAAGAGGGGTTTGGGCATGAAATGTTTGGTGGTTGGTGTGACAAAAATAAAAGGGAGAGATGGCGTGCGTGTGATATGAGAAGCCTTCTTCTTGTCGTATGTTTTCCTTCCTAATGCCTCCTCCTTCCTTCTCCCCTTCATCCAACATCTAGATCTGATAGTGATCAGATCTAAGAAAAAAAAGAGAGAGAAGAAGAGAAGAAGAAGGGTTCTTTTTCTCTTAATGGTGATCTGGTTCAGATCCCGTCGAATTTGGGCAAAAGAGTTCACGCAGCGATCTTCTTCTTTGAGATCCGGAAGAAGAGATCTAGATCCAAGGATGAGGAGCGAGATCTACAAGGTGCTAGTACATCGATGATCTCAGTGCTCTGATCAGGCATCTCCATGTGGATACCAGCAGAGGCCAGGCATGTGCATAGCTACAATCAAAACCTGGGACATCTACAAGATCCGAGGTATGGAGATCTGATCTCCAATTTATTCTTTCTAACTAGTTTTTTTTCAAATTTCAGATTATGGTTGCATGTTCGTATCAAGATCCTAACTATGATTTTTAGATTAGATCTGGTACGTGGTTTAATTAAAATATTTTAATTGATTTACTTTTGCTGCTTAGATGCTTAGTAAATTTTTGAACTTCACGTATGAAACCGTAGTGGTTTTCTAACAGTGGTATCAGAGCCAGGTTCTGATACGAATATAAAATCTTTTAGATCTGAAATCTAATTTATAGAAATTAGATCTGAAGGTTAGTTTGATGATCTACTCGTTCTAAAATAAGATTGCTATGGCATAACCCTATTATGCTGAACGGTTGTCCTAAAATGATATAGAACATCGATTAAGATTAGATCTAAA
>KE506583.1:10304-23628 GCA_000441515.1 Elaeis oleifera | reverse complement strand
ATTAGTGGTTAATTTCTAAATGCTCCCGATCGAAAGATTGTCACGGAGGATAGTGATCAATCCATTCGAGATCGATGCATGGATCACCTCCCTTTTAGACAGATGAGTCTGGAGTCTGTGGTGTAGAGATACTGGGGTGAGAGCATAGGTGGTTGTTAGAGAATAATTTACATTAAGCATGACTAACACGAGAAACCACTTGGATGTCTACTCACTTGTCAGTGGTCTTTCGATATTGTAGTGGTGTGACTGGTCCTTTGACCTGCGGTGTGTTGGCTATTTGCAGCAAGGCTACTTAGTTTGACTGCATATTTTCTTGGTCTCTAGCCATTCGGATCCTTGCTATGCATGTTGGCTATTATAAGTTCAGGTTCGCTGTTTGGAGTAGGATACACCTAGATGGAATCTATCGATCTTGATAGAAAAGGAGAAGTCCTATGCGATTCGTAAGACTGAGTTCAAGAAATCTCTGACCAGAGTAAGTGTGAATACTGAAAAGAGTTTTCATGGGATTTATAGATGAACTCGAGTAGAGCAAATCTAGCATATGACTGACGATGGGATTTGACAAGTTTTGCATGACCTCCATCAAGTCGGGACTCTTGATAGAGAGATTATATCACATGATAACTGTACCTAGGGATTTATTTTTTATTTTGTTGGGTTGCCATTACATGTTGCTAGACGTCATTTATGGATTGTGAGAACTCACTAAGATCATTTTCAGATCAACGATGTTTGTTGAGGTAAGTCGGAATCATTTTAGCCTATTGAAAAGACTTTTGATGATACTATGATGGAGATCACGGTATGTCTTACTACCAGACAGAATAAAATCTAAGGGGTCACACACAAAAAAGCATTACTTGATCAATGGATTGGATCATATTCGAATTATCAATTGGATTGATAGTTTGAATTTTAGAAACTGCTAATTTATAATCGTTACAGTTTTGGCAGCTACTAATTGTTAGCACAGGAATTTAATTATAAATATTATAATTTTTGAGTCTGATTAAATTATAGATTAAGTTTAATTAATTTAAATTAGATTTAATTTAATTAAACTTCATTTAATTTAATACTAATTGAGTTCAATTATCCCAATTAGATTTGGATTCAAGCTTGATTGGATCAGGCTTGACAGCCTTTTCAAATTCGACTCATTTCAGGCTCGATTTGAACCAGATTAAGACCAAACTTGAACCAGATGAACTATGACTCAGAGAGTTCAGGTCCTCTAGGACTCTCTCTCTAGATATTATGCCAAGTTGGGAGGTGGAGTGATGGTTTTCTCACTACTCGCTTCTTACGCGCATGAAAGGGAATTGGCGCCCCACCTTATCTGGAATTCTTTCTCATCCAGATTTTTTTTATTTGAATATGATTGAAAATAAGATTAAATCATATCTGATTAGGCATGTAAGAAATTTTTTTTGTGTGACAAAAATTAAGAGAAGGTGGGACGTGCGCTAATTGTGTGTGGGGGTTTCTTTCTTACATCACAACTTTATCTCAATGCCTTTCTACCCTTTGATTTAGTTTTCAATGCCTTAAATTAAATGAGATGAGATCTCTTGGGCATTAAGAGGGGTTTGGTCGTGAGATGTTTGGTGGTTGGTGTGATAAAAATAAAAAGGGAGAGATGGCATGCATGAGATATGAGAAGCCTTCTTTCTTGCCGCATATTTTTCCTTCCTAATGCCTCCTTCTTTCTTCTCCCCTTCATCTAATGCCCAAATTTGATGGTGATCAGATCTAAGAAGAAAAAAGAGAGAGAAGAAGAGAAAAGAAGGATTCTTCTTCTCTTCATAGTGATTTGGTTAAGATCCCGTTGGATCTATGCGAAAAAGTTCGCACAGCGATCTCCTTCTTCGAGATCTGGAAGAAGAGATCTAGATCTAAAGATGAGAAGAGAGATCTATAAGGTGCTAGCACACTGATGATCTCGATACTTTGATCAGGCATCTCTGTGTGGATATCAGCAGAGGTTGGGTACGTGCGCGGCTACAATTAGAACCCGATACATCTGCATGATCTGAGGTATGGAGATCTGATCTCCAATTTGTTCTGTCTAACTGCTTGTTTCTTTTAAAATTTCAGATCATGGTTGCATGTTCGTATCATGATCCTAACTATGATTTTCAGATTAGATCTAGTACATAGTTTAATTAAAATATTTTAATTGATTTACTTTTACTACTTAGATGCTTAAAAAATTTTGAACTTCATGTATGAAATCGTAGCAATTTTCTAACATGAATATGGTTACCACATAATTCATCCCTTTGACCCTAAATACTCAAGATGATCTAGGGTTTAACTATCAATCCTGGATTAGTCATCCACATTGTATTTCAATTTTTTTCAAATCCTGTGACCCATCACATGGATTACTCCAGTTGAGATCTTACTCAATTGAAATACAGTGATGCATTAACTCCTAAAATGCAGAGGGGTCAATCCTATCTTGATCCACACACCGACTACCATAAGTACTTGACTATGCTTAGAAATCTTATCACTGAATTAGAAATTCAGATAGTCCAGCACTAAAGCCAGTGAGTTGCTTGTAGTTACTGTAGTGATTCCGATCTGAGGAATACTTATGCCCATATTCTTCACAAGCAGCCCTTGATAGTAGAGCAATCCACTGGTGAGTCACTTGTTCCATAACGATGTACTCCTACATCTCATCTGTATACCATACCAGTGTCTCCACACTCTTTGATTAAGAAGACGACCAACCTATATGATACATAATGACCTACACTTGATATACATTATCATCCTTTAATGACGTATCATTTGGTCGTGAACATGTTTAAGAACTATTCGATAAATCTTTTTTATCAATTGTCATATAATTCTAAGGACTTCATTACAACATTAGAGTTCAATCAAGGAAGATGTACACCTTATGATAAAAATATCAAATAATTTTATTAATTCATAATTCATATATAAATTACAAAAAGCACAATCGTCCTAATAATTGACTTTAGGATATATTTCTAACAACTCCTACTTGGACTAAAGCCTATCGAAATAGTATCTAATACCCATCTTCTATTTGTGTGCAACAAACTCTTTGATTTCGAAGGCTTTTGTAAATAGGTCGGTCAAGTTCTTCTTTTCATTGATCTTTCGAAGATTGACATCACCTCTATCTACAACCTCTCATACAAGGTGATAGCGATGCAGAGTATGTTTGGTTTTCTGATGGGACTACTATTCATTAGCCTGAGTTATGGCTCCAGTACTGTCAATATACAAGGACTAGACCATAGACAGAGGGTGCTACTCCAGGCTCACTAATGAACTTTCCATAATCAAACTGCTACCTTTGCAGCATTGAATGCCATAATGTACTCTACCTCGCAAACAGAATCGGCTACAATGAATTGGCTGAAATTTTCTAACTTATCGCTCCTCCATTTAGGATAAACATATAACCCAATACTTTTTGCCATCATTATGATCTGATTGAAACTGAAATCAATATATCACACAAGTTTTAAGTCAGTGTCTCTATAGATTATCCATTGGTCCTTTTAGTATTTCTCAAATACTTAAAGGTTGTCTTTACAACCTTCCAATGGTTCTTATTCGGATCAGACTGGTACCTACTCACTATCCTACTCACTATCCTTAGTAAGTATACCACATCTGGCCTCGTACATATCATGATGTATATGATAGATCTCATTGTCGAAGCATATGAGACTCTACTCATATGTTCTCTCTCTTGAGGAGTTGTCAGACAATCCTTCTTAGAGAGAGTAATTTCATGATCTATCGAGAGATAGCCTTTCTTGAAATTCTCTATGCTGAACTGTTTCATCACGGTGTCTATATACGTGGATTGAGATAATCCAAGCAATCTTTTAGATCTATCTCTATAGAACTTCATCTTTAGGATGTAGAATGCTTCTCCCAAATTCTTCATGGAGAACTATGATGATAGCCACAGCTTTATACTTTATAAAGCAAGAACATCATTTTTCATTAACAGTATGTTATCATATACAGTACAAGGAAGATGACTTAGAACCATTAGTCCACTTTATATATAAGGTTCTTCTTCATTCCTAATGAAGCTATATATTTTGATCTTACCAAAATATATGTTCCAACTCTGAGAGCATTACCATAGGAGAAAACATCTCATCATAGTCAATACTATAACATTGACAATATTCCTTGGTAACCAAATGGGCTTTATAGGTCTCCACCTTTCTGTCTGTGTCTCTTTTTTTTTGAAATACATCTATACCCTATAGATTTTATTCCTTCAGGTGGACAACTAGTGTCCATACACTAATGATCTCCATGGACCCCATCTCGAATTTCTTGACATCAGTCACTTGTCAGAGTCGAATCTCTGTATGGCATTAATGTAGGTGATCAGATCCTCATCGTTTCATCACGTTCAATAGGATCCCTATCTCAGACTAAGAAATGATATTATCTGTCTGGCTGACGTGGTACTCTATCGGATCTCCTTCAAAGTGCCTCAATAATGGGCTCTGGATTTGATCTAATCAAATCCGGTTCTATATTTTACTTGTCTATGTTGGTTCTTTTACTTGTCGAACTTTCTCAAGTTTAATCTTAGTGGCATCAGTTTCTTCTATAAGGAACTTTTTGCTAAAAGAATGTCCTATTATTGATGAACACCTTTTGTTCTTCAGCATGGTAGAAGTAGCATGCTCTAAACTCCTTAGGATACCTTACAAATAAGCACTTATCAGACTGAGGTCCAAGCTTATTGATTTGTAAATATTTTATATAAACCAAACAACCCCAAATCCTAAGGTAAGAGGGTATCGATCTATGCCCAGTCCATATCTTATATGGAGTTTTTGTGATCGAATTGCTTGGAACATTGTTGAGAACATAGCACACAGTCTCAAGAGCATAACCTCAAAAGAAATCGACAAACTCGCAAACCCTATCATAGACTGAACCATATCTAACATTATTCGATTCCTCCTCCCAAAAGGGATCCATTACGAGAGAATCTCATTCTCTTCTAGATATATCAAAAACTTATTGAAAGATATTCATCTCTTCGGTCGACCAAAGAGTTCTAATACTCTTTCCAGTTTATTTTCTACTTTACTACAGAATTATTTGAACATTTCAAATGATTCGGACTTGTGCTTCATAAGGTAGACATACCCATACTTCGATAGGTCATCAATAAATGTAATGAAGTAGTAATACCCTCCTCTAGCACCTATGTTTATAGATCCACATACATCAGTATGTATTAGATCGAGAACATCACTAGCTCGTTCACCCTTTCTGGTAAAGGTGATCTGATCATCTTTTCAAGAAGATAGGACTTACAAGTCAGCAATAATTCACAATCATTGATCTTAAGGATTTCCTCTTTGGTTCACCTATTATTCTATTCTTATTATATGATCGAGCCTACAATGCCAAAGGTAGGCATTTATGACATTATCTATTCTAGAGTGTTTGTCTAATGTGTACATTACACTAACAGACTGTGATGTTATGTTTTAATTGTCTATGCATAATCGTGACATCATTCATAATGATATCATAAAAAAAAATTTCATTGAAAAATTATAACCATCCTTTGCCAAAAAGCCTATAGAAATAACATTCATAAGGAAGATGGACAATTATGACAATCATCTAAAACAATGACATTTGAATTGAGAACAAGTTAACTTTTCTATAGCTAGAACTGAAACAGTTCTTCCATCTCCAACATTCAAAAATCATTCGCTCTTCTCAAATTTTTTACTAACTTGAAGTCCCTGCAATGAGTTGCAAATATGAATCAGACTTTCGATATCTAATACCTAGATAGTAGCATCACAGATAGAAATTATAAGGTGTTATCATATAATTTTTTTGTCCAACAATTCTTTGCTGATTTCTATTTCTTGACCTATTTGGATCAAGGGAAGCTAGATATAGAGGATAATTTTTCTTCTGGTACCCCAGCTTCTAGTAAAAGAAGCATTCTGTCTGACTCTGGTCTGTCTTAGACCGGTTAGTTCGATTGGGCTTAGAAGCCCTAGTATGATACCATTGCACCATACTTATCTTTTTTCTCTCAGAGGACCGATGCTATGTTGAGGACAAATTCTCAAATATGCCAAAGGACTTGTTCAACCTTTGAAATATTTTGTTTGGCTGAGCATCAATGAATTTATAACTAAATTCATCACTCATTGCAGCCCTTATTATTCAACATACTGTCATACAGTCATTGAGGCACTTCTGATAAGTGCCTCTAACCATCGCATCTGTAATGAGAGCTGGTACTTCAAGTGCTGGATTCATAATCACATATAAGATCCTCTCATGCTCGAGAACTATTCTCAACTTTCAATACCAATTATTAAAATTTGGTCCTATAAGTTTGTCACTGTCCAACAGTGAGCGAAGAGACAAATTACTAGCCATCACTAAAAAAAATATTAAGACCTATTAGTATATGAATTAATTAAGTCTAAAGACTTGGACTTTAGTCTAAAGGTCTTCTCACTATTTTATTCGAATTGACAGCCTCTACCTCCAATTTGAAGAATTATCTTAATTCCTTAACAGGTACTAGAATCCACACAAACTACACATGAGCTCGACTATGGCCGATCAACCCATGTGCATCTGTGGATAGATTCTTAACCAATTATTTTTTCAAACAACTTCTACTAATTAATTTGCCGTAGGTTTCTTTCAGTTGGCTTTGGTCATCTCTACAAGTCCTGGTTAGATCCAACCATTAACATGACTATGCTCAGTCCATCTAACCAACAAATGGTCAGGCCCAACTTTGGTCAGCTAACCTAACCATCCATTAGAGAGACATGACTGAATTATCATATGATGAATGATAATTCTAATATCAAAATAAACACCAGGTCTACGAGTCTACAATGCTTACCTAGACTATTGGACCCATTATCATTCACCTTAATGAGAGGCTATAATCTAGTTACCCCATAGCTAGCTCATTTATGGATCTAACAATTTAGAGGATTTGGATAATGATTTAAGAAGCAATTGATTAGCGAGTCTCAAATCCTCTCACTAATTTCACCAAGTCACGAAAGGACTAGACAAGCTGATCCATTGGTCTGGCGAGTCTAAATCCTCCCACTAATTTCACTAAGTCATGAAGAGGACTAGAGACAAGCTGGTCCAAGGACACCTAAATCAGTCAAACTGATTTAATGATTTGAGAAGAGAGAAGAGATCAATCAATAGTCAAAAATCCTCTCACTGACTTCACCAAGCCATTGAATTAGACTAGAGACAAGCCTGATCTAGAGACATCTAAATCAGTCATACTAATTTATCTTAATGGCATGGGTCAGCTCGAATCAATCAATGACCTCATCAAAACATAATCTATCAAATTGATCAAGTAAGTGAGATCGGTGGGAGGTGAAAGGAGTATGCCCTACAAGCCAATCGAAATTTGTATTTGATGAATTTTCTTGTAATCTTCTAAACTCATGTAATTGATACTTTATAATATAAGGTATTTATTTTTATCATATGTTGCATCTTACTTTTGTAATGATTATGATGAACTCTATAAATCAGGACAATGACTTTAGGGTTATGATGAGATCATACTTATGAGATCTAAATCTTAAAATTTGATTTAGAATATTCTTAGTCATAGGAGTATTGAGTAGGGGATTAATGTTCCAGATAGACTGACACTTCTTATGTATGCTCGATAGAGAGGGTGGCTGATCTCATAAACCACTTGTGTGAGACACTAATACAAAGATGTGGGTGCTCATTAGAGAATGAGTTCACTGAATTAATTCGATTTAAGAAACATCTTATGGAATCTACTTATCCGTCAAAAGATATTTTCTTATAGTGGGAGTTGTACATGTAATCCTTTGATCTGAGACTACTATAGAACCTTGTATATATGAATCCATATTTTGGTTCATACTCATTCATGACTTAGTCATGTATGAGGTAATCTGAATATGGTGGAATGTGTATGAAAATTGTGAGTAGATTAACATGGAATCGATCACTCCTGATAAAAGAAGATCGCATTCTACTTGCTCTGATCGATTGATGATTCAAGAAATTTTGATCAAAGTAGGATGAAATTAATTTTTTTTAATATTTATTAATCAAATCATTATTGAAGATTAAGAGAGATATGAATATGATATTGAATTTGATATTATTCTATATCTAGAGTCATATTCGGGAGGTAGGTTGAACGTAGGATCGAATTGCATGGTAACTTTTCACTAAAGAATATTTTGATATTTTATCCAAATTTTATATCTTTCAAGTAGACATGATATATTACTAGATATCAATCTTATCTTATGAGTTTGATTGAATTAAATATTTAATTTGATCATCAATTAGAAAGGGTTCTAATTGCTGAAATCAGATTAGCTCGATTGAATCTAGATCGGTTAGATTAAATTCTAATCAAATCAGATCAACTTGCACTCAGACCCACTGTTGGTTAGATGTGAAACCCAATGGGTCACATACAAAGAAATTGATTAGAGGTCTAATTATATTAGATCATATTTGCAAGATTGACATGCTAGCACATGTTGCAAATCCTAGCTCTTTGTTTCGAATCGGATTAGAAATTGATTCCAGATTGGGCTAATTAAATCCAAATTGAGTTAAATCAATTTTGGATTTATGTTGGGTCAACCCATGGATAGATGAATCAGGGATTAGGTGCCATATAACCAGCTTCCCATGTGCCAAGAATTTTTTCTTGCACGTGGGATTTGTTTGTGTGCAAAAAGACTAGTAGGCGTCCCATGAGATGGGACACCCCTTCCTCATCCTTATCCCTTTTGTTCCATGATGAAATAATTCTTGAAAAATTATGATCTGATTTTAGGTGCATAGGAGTCCTTCTGTGGCTAAATCACTTCATGGTTTAATTATGAAAATTGGATAGAGATTGGAAACCTAGCCAAATCAATCCATGTGCCACCTAGAGTCTAATCTGCTAAGGACTCTTAAAAATGTGTCACGCCACCTTTTATTCTTGAATTTTCTACATACCATCTTTTGACTAGCACCTCAATTTTGGTCCCTTGGATGGCCAAAATGCACTAATCAATGGTGGAGAAAAATACCGTCCAATAAAGCCTCGTGATGCATCAGAGAGATATCGAAAAAATTTCTCTGAAGAGTCTTTCTGTGTGAAGCAACTCTTGGATTCTTTTTCTGATATTTGTCATGTGTCATTAGCTTCCAGATGGGCATGGAAAATTGGCTTGGGGCATGAGAAAATTTGGATGGGTGTGAGATGTCGCGTGGAGAGGGCGTGAGTAAAATCTGAATGCATCCCATCGCTAACTATAAAAGGAATCCTATGCCGGAGTTTTATTCATTTAGATTTTTAATTCTATCTCTTCTTTCTTACATCCCTCTCCCTATTGTCCAATTAATCTCTTTCTTTTCTTGTTAGGATAAGTCCTAAAATAGTAAGAACAAGTCTGATTTTAGGACAAGGGCCTAGGAAGAGATATAAAGAAGATAAAGAGAGAAGAAAGATAGAGATAGGAAGGCTAGGAGGAAATCATCCTAAGGAGTTATTATCCTGGTCAAAACTCTATGTGGATCATCATTGGAGGGCGAATACTTGAGCACCTGGTGGAGGTTCTGTCAGAGTTTTGATATAAGTGTTGCAGGTATTCTTCTATACCTTAAATTTTATTATGAATATATGTTATATGATTGTTAATCATCAAGAAAATGCTGGTTTAAGGATTTAATATTTTGATTTTTTAATTTAAAATTTTGAAATCCATTATATTTTCACTGTGCATGTTCTCCCTGAAACCCTACAGTGGTATCAGAGCTGGCCTTATTTCGTTCAATCATATATATATATAGACAATATTCTTCATGTGATATATTTTATGATTCATGCTATAAAATTAATTATGCTATGAATTATGCTTTCATATGATGATATGAATTGATACATATCTAATCCACCACTTCATCATTCTGAAATAAGGTTGTCCTAGTATAACGGGATTATGCTGTAAGGTTATCCTAGGATGATGATTGTTTATATGTTACACTGGCACATATAGAATATTTAATACTGATATATATTAATATGCATTAGCATTATAAAATTAAAATGTACATGAGACCAATGAAGCCCTCATAAAAAATATATTAAGTGGTAATGATAAGTAACTATGGGTTAACCAATTCTTGGTCAATTGATCAATTGGTGTCTAGGATAGTGCTAAAGGTGGTTCTTTAATTGGTTCCATTGGCTGATCTGGCCAATTTATTGGTATTTAAGGAAAGCAATGGGGGGACCCCAACCTACTTACCTAGCCAATTTGGCTAAGCGATCTTGATATTGAAAACCCTAATATTGAAACACTACTTGAGACCTTCCTTCATGCTAGGTTAATATTACTTCATGAACTATGACAAGCTTATTGTGTTACCACAAGATTTGTCATAAGAACTGGTATAATATAATCCTGATGCACAAAAGATGCTTATGGCAATTTTGGATATACTGCTTTGTTGTGTTACCACAAGGGCAGTTATATTCGAATTTGACTGTATTGAAATGAAGGATCTTACTTAACTAAAATATTATAGCTTATTATATTACTACAAGACTAATAACATTTTAGAGGTCAAAATATAATATTGAGAATTATATGAGATACAATTGAAAGAGTTTGTACTTATAAACTCATAAGGATTTATTGTGTTACCATAAATCATTATAAGAAATTAGGATCTCAATCCCACTAAGATAAATATAGAATATATCTCATTCATCATAGTAGAGGGTTATGATGTTCGATAAAATAGTGAAAGACATAATTAAATCTAAAGATCTTATTTAATTGTGTAAGCCATCATAAGTTGTTTACTTATGTAATGTTCTTTATTTATTGTAGATTAAATTCTATAAATGGCATCTTCATTATCATTACGAAAAATTTTAGATTCCAACAAGTTGATCGGTCCCAATTACGTGAACTGGTTGAGAAATTTAAAGATTGTACTCACTCAAAAAAATCTCTCTTATATGCTTGATGTCTCTGAATCATAAGAGATTGGAAATGATGCCATTGAGGAGGAGATATCCACATATAGGATGTGAAAAAATGATAGTTTAACTATCAAATACATCTTACTAGCCTCTATGAGCAATGAATTGCAGAGGCAGCATGAGAGCATGGATACTCAATCCATACTCCTCAATCTTAAAGGGTTGTATGGAGAACAGAGTAGAACTGCTAGGTATGAGATATCTAAGCAGTTATTCCATGCTAGACTGACTCAAGGATCATCCGTACAAGATCATGTCTTGAAGGTCATTGACTGGATCATCAAATTGGGTCAAATGGGTTTTGTGATGGATAGAGAATTAAGTCAAGATTTGATCCTGCAATCTCTCTCCGAATCATTCGCTCAGTTTATCATAAATTATCATATGAACAAACTGAATAACTCCTTGTCTGAGCTGTTAAACATGCTTAAAACAGCTAAGAGCCATATAAAAAGAAAAGGCTCCACTTCTTCTTGTGGGTAAAATATCTAAGAAGAAATCAGGCTTTAAGGGTTCAAAGAAGCATTGAACCCTAAGGGTGGCAAAATGAAGAAGAAAGGAAAGAAAGTCTCCATACAAGATACTTGCTTTCACTGCGGTAAGGCAGGATACTGAAAAGGAAATTACAAGTCTTATCTTGCAATTGTAAAGGCTGGTGCAAGCAACGCACCAAAGGTATGTGTGAGATACATACAATTTTATCATTAAGTTTTCTAATTCAAACTCTTGGGTCTTGGATACCGCCTGCGGTTCTCATATATGCAAGTCATTGCAGGGGCTACAGAATATTAGAGTATTAAAGAAGGGTGACTTCAAGCTCTACGGCACTGGAGGAAAGTCCATCAAGGCATAAGCTATGGGGACATATATATTGAAGTTACTTTCTGAACAGATCTTAGAGCTAGAAAACTATTATTATATATCTAAGATCATTAAGAATATTATTTCTGTACCATTGTTATTGCAACGAGATTTTGAAATAAATGAAAAGAGTAATGGTTGCTCAATTTTTTTTTTAATGAAATTTTTTGTTATGATGTTATTAATAATGATTTTCTAATTCTGTCTAATGACAATATTTTTCATATTGATGAACCAAAAAGTAGAAAAGAGAAGAATAAATAATACTTTACTATGGCATTGTTGATTTGGTCATATAAGTGTGACGAGAATTAACAAATTATACAAAGAAGAGTTCTTTGATCCTTATGATTATGAATCATTAGGAACTTGTGAGTCTTGTCTTATGGATAAAATGACTAAGACTCCATTTAGTGAATATGGAGAAAGGATAATGGAGTTATTAAGACATATACACACTGATATATTTATTTTATGACAACTGAAGCCAGAGGAGGATACTCTTATTTTATTATGTTCACTGATGATTTATCTAGGTTTGGATATGTGTATCTTATGAAACATAAATTTGAAGACTTTGATAAATTTAAAAAGTATCAAAGTATGGTCGAGAAACAAACTGAAAAAAATATTAAAATTCTTCGATCCGATCGAGAAGAATACTTTTTCAATGAATTTTTAGATTATCTTAAAGAAAAAAAATCTCTCAGAGTGGATTCCTCCTTATACACCATAGCTAAATGATGTAGCAGAGAGAAAAATCATACTTATTAGATATGGTGCGGTCCATGATGTGCCTTACAGACTTGTCTATTTTTTTGGAGATATACCCTAGAGATTGTTATACATATCCTAAATAGAGTACCTTCAAAATCTGTGTCAAGCACTCTATATGAGATATGAAGAGGAAAAAAACTAATTTAAGTATCTAAAGATATGGGGCTATTCAACTCATGTTAAAAGAAACTTTGGACATAAGCTGAGTGCTAGAGCTGATAAATACTTATTTATAGGATATCCTAAAGAGAGCATAGAATATCTTTTTACCACCTACTGAGCAAAAGGTGTTTGTCAGTAAATATGTCACTTTTATAAAAAAAGAGATTATCTTAAAAAAAGGTAGTGGGAAGAAAATTAAACTTGAAAAAGTTCAAGATCTACAAATAGAAGCATAAGATAACACTCAACTAAAAACACCCATTAATGAGGTACAACCACAAAATATACCTTCTCTTTGAAGGTCGGATAAAGTACGAAATGCACCTCTAAGGTATGAGTTCATTGTTGAGAATAATGAAGCCCACATCATTGAGAATGATGAACTTTGACCAATACAGAAGCTGTCATGAGTAGGGACTC
>KE506582.1:135601-145683 GCA_000441515.1 Elaeis oleifera | reverse complement strand
CCACTCTCTCTCCTCTCCTCCTCCTCTCTCTCTCTTTCCTTTTTTCTTGTTCTCTTTTCCCTGCTCTCTCTCTCTGTCATATCGGTTTGGGCTGGGCATGGAACGGCACATAGACATATCGAACCATGCCACTAGCCAACCGGTCCTGGTCAGCTAGCCTTGGTACTAACTTTGGTGAACCTTGCTTCTAGGCAAACTAGATATCCTAGACTATTGGACTAATTTCAGAAAGCAAGCAAAATAATAAACCTAAAAAAAAAAGAAATCTAATACTAGGAAATAAGAAATTCTATCATTTTTTAAAAAATTTACCATCTTTTTTGAGCCATAGTCGGATGTCTTCTTCCCTTTTTTACTTGATATTTGAGTGATTATAGGTGATAAAAGAACTTTCGGAGATCTTGATGAGGAGGAGGACGATGTATTTGGCCCTAAGAAGGTAATCTAAAGCAGCCCTCATTCTTTATGTTTCCATTCTCCATTGATTTTGGTGGACTTTTGGGTTAGAAACCCTGTTTGTAGTTTGTGGTTTGAATTGTGATGCTTTGATATTAGAATTTTTAGAGTTAAATGAATGCTACTGCACTTTTGATTGTGATCGATCTAAATTTACTCAAATGCACGAGAAATCAAGCCATGATGTGAGACTGAACTTTACCCAGCATAAAGAAATCTATTCCATGTAGAGAGAAGAGATAGGTAGTATAAATTATAAAATAGTTTGGAACCCGATGGACCCATTCAGGTTATGCTGGGTTTCTCAAATTTGATAATCATGTTCTTGTTCTTTCATGATTGTTTGAGTTTTTTCGTTGAGCTATGCAGAAGAATCTGCTTCAATTCCTGTTGGTCGCAATGCACTATTTCTCCCTTATTTCATAAAGGGAGTGTATGTTCATCTGTAACTACCTTATGGATCCTCCCAGTGGAGGAGAAAAAAACAAACTCTCAAACATTTTCCAAGGATAGGCCAGGTTGTTTCTTGTGGTTCGGGTTGCAATAAGGGATGGCCACAAGAATAAAGAGGCTTCAAGGCTTTTCTGGTATTTGAAACATGGTTGCTGTTTTGTGCTACCTAGGTGTTCTCGCACCTAGCACTTCCCTTGAAACTTTGATTTAGCATTGGATGTGTTGGTACTATCCCATTGACTTGTGCTATAAGATGTGCTTTCTTATTTATGTACATATGTCTAGGAGTGTGAATTGCCCATAAGGTTCACATTTATAAAAGGTTATACAAAGGCACAGATTTCGGGCAAAGGGGATAAAATGAGGAAACAAGTATGCTTCCACTGGCAAGGTCCAGAACTAAGGGATCTTTTTGCCCAGTGAATGCATAGTCTAATTCTCTGCTGAATAGTCCATTAGACATGCAAGGTGACAATAATACTTGTCATCCAATGTGACATTGTTCAATATTACCTCCATTTTAAGGTAAGACATTTAGCATTTTTCATCATTAAAGAACATATCACTCTCCTGTCATGAAAAGCACTAGACATTCTATGAAGTTGAATTTTATCAATCTCCAGCTTGTAAAACCAACTATGGTGTCTGCCACCATTAAAACACATACACACTGCAACTCCATATACTATCATATCCTTTTTTTTTTCATGTTATTCATAAATAATTGGAATATTACCATATGTAATGTCCCTCTTCACTTAGCTTTAGAGATTTACCATTGTTTATTTTATATGATACTTCATGGTGACTACAGCTGAAATTCAATGCAATTCTATTTCAAGAAATGTTAAAAGATAAGATCTTATCTAGAAATTATATAAAATGTTAAGAATATCATTTCTAGAAACAATAAAGGAGTAATTAGCAAAACATCAACAAATAGAAAAGATGAAAACTATGGAGACCTTTAGTTGATGATCGGTTGCTAGTTGTCAACAAGTAACGAGAATGATCAAACATAAAAGTTAAAACATTGAAAAGCTATAGCAAATGCATGGCCAACTAGCTGCATCAGTTTTAGACTTATATGATATCTAACATAACATGCATATCCATGTAAACATTTTCCAACTACATTTCAGTTCGACATTTTTTTAATTGCTTTGGATGTTGCTGTATGTAATACTCCCTGTCTTCTGCATCCATCTCTCATGTTGCTTCTTGTGATCATGTCTATTTCATGCTGTATCATCTACATACATATGTTCTGCTAAATAATGGAATTTAGGTCTGAAGTGGTACGAGGAAATTAAGCTTCAATCTTGGACAACTGGTTCATTCCTCATAATGCAGGGAAAATCAAGGGTCGAAGAAAGTGGACCTGGTGCAGCCACAGGGATGATTCTGTCTCTACGTGAAAGGCATGCGGGAATTTATTAAATTTAGAAATGTTGAATATCTCTTTCAAGATATTATAGCAAAACTAGCCTCTGCTTTGTCATCATGCTAACCTTACAATTTGATTTTGCATGTTGTTTTCTCAGTCTGCAGAACTATAAAGATAACCTTGCAACATGCCAGGTATGTGATTATGTAGAAAGGGAAATAATTTAAATTTATCTCTTGTCTTCTTGGAATTGTTACTCTTTCAATCTTGTCTAATTTTTACACATATTATTTTTTTCAATTTTAAATGTTCTGTTATTATAATTTTCATGAAATAGAGGGTTGATGTGCTTTTAACCAGTTTAAAGTTTTAATTGATTGCTTTCTCAAAGATGAGATGTGCTTGAAATCTTTGATTTTTTTTTTTACATTGGTATGTTCTGTTCAGAACGACATCATTCCATGGCTTGTTTAACTCATACATTTTATAAGCAGTTAAACTGGTTTAATGAGTTTTAGCATAACTTATGATATTCTGGATTTATCTTTTTCTACATTATATGGTCTTATAGAGTGATATCATAAGTGTGCTTTTTGTGGCTACAAAACAAGAATATCATATGCCATGCCATGACTGCTGATCTACTGATTGTTTTCAAGTCAGCATAGGTCAGAAGTTAATATTCATGAAATTTGCAATGAACTTCCACACTTTGCAGATTGTATTTTCATATCAGTCATTATTGAAACAACTACATCACATTTGTTCCAGGCAGAGTTAGAAGCTGCAAGATCAGAGATTCAGAAGTGGTATTCTGCATTTCAGACTGGGCCAGTGACACCACCAGGCACATCTCCAGGTTAGCACTTGCTTTACTTTTCCTTCATATGCAAGTCTGTTTCAGTTTAGGGAATGATAGATGATGCTTTTGCCAATGTAGAACCTGGATTGGTGGTAACTTATCTCCAGAATTTGAAGTCTTCTGAGGAGTCTTTAAAAGAACAGGTTTGCCATATGTTTCTCCTAAAATTGCCTAGTTGCAGCTCAGCATATTATGTTTTCACGTTGCCTATTTCTTTCAGTTAGAGAAAGCAAAGAAAAGGGAGGCTGCATTTATAGTAACATTTGCAAAACGAGAGCAGGAAATTGCAGACTTGAAGGTAACTTTCTATATTGAATACCTTTAAAGCATCATTTAGTAAGATTGACTATTTGTATTTATGCATAAGGTCTGTAAGCTGTGTACATTTCTTTTAGGGAATGTTAAGCTAGTTATGTACATTCTCAACGGTTATCGTGCATTTTGATAATTAATTATCGTGATGTATCTATTGTCTCTCAGTATGCTGCATGCTAAGTTGGATCCATCCCCTCCCAATCCCAACACCATGCAAAACCAAACAAAAAGAGGAAAAGAGAAAAACACCATGATACACAGCAAGGAGAAATAGAGTGCTACTGTGTAGTTGAAAACAGGGATCAGTAGCATTGGGTACTTGGTTTTACAAGGTGTATGCATCCAGGAGAGTTAAAAGTTTCATGAGGTTGTAAAGAAACTGGTGATTCTTGAGTAATCATGTGGCAGCTGACATCCATTAATCATATCAGCATAATTCCAATTGTCATAAGGTGCTGCAGGCCTCTTGTACATGCAGACCACCAGATGCTTAGGTGGAAGAAAGAATATGATTTTATTTGTCACATGCTATCTCTTAAATAGCTTCACTCTATCACATGTCTAGCCACTCAACCCTCCTGTTAGCAGAAGTCCTTTTTTATTTCCTCATTTAACATTCGCTATTGTCAGATTTTAAATCTTTGAAAATGTGGGCTAATTTTCCTAATCGCAGAGGCCACAAGGAAGAAAATATTTGCACCCCCTCAGTTTAGAATCCTTTAGGAACTCTTTATTTTGTCATTACTTAAACTTTCCTTATTTTCGACAAAAAAACTTTATTGGAACAATTTCATATTTGCATCTTGTTTGCTATCATCTAACTTTGCTATTCAGTGTGTTTGGGTATATACTGTATTATACATGTTGTTAAATTTCAAAATGGCTTACTACAACAGTTAACTAAATCCTATCTTTTGTGTTGGTTGGTTATCTGAAAAATGGTTCCTGATAATCACGTTGTTATTTTGCATGATCACTTTAAATAGTGTTTGCTGATAGTCATTGTGTAGTTTATTCAGCTTAACTTCTTCTTTGATAGCCGTTCGTTTTTCATTGTCATTTTCTTGGGATATCTTTGACTTATAAGGTTCTTGCCTGGTAAAATTCCAGTCTGCAGTTCGGGATTTGAAGACGCAATTGAGACCACCATCGATGCAGGTACTGTGACATGAATTAACTTTTTTTTTTCCTGTCCCAAAGTTAGGCTTATTGCTTGGTCTTCTGACCTGTTTTAGAACTAGATACACTTGTAAATATAAAGAAGTATTAGCGAGCTAAATATCTTCTTACCTAGTATAGGATGATATATGCTTTCCTATCCATTGACTCTCTAGATTGTATTCATCTACAATGTGTCCTATGTTAATATCACACTTTATCTGGAGTATATGTATCCCTTTCAGATTTTCATCCATAATGTTAATCTTTTAAACATTTAAACTTTGTGATATACAATTGCAACGGAAAGTAGATTCTATGCTATTAGAGAGCTCAAAGAACATTCACTATCGTTGTATATACATATTGAGATAAAAACTCTACTTATTTTGAGATTTGCTGTACAACTTGCATAACCATCTTTCCTGATTCATCCTAATGCTTCTGCTTTCATTTGGCAGACTAGGAGGTTGTTACTTGATCCAGCAATACATGAGGAGTTTACACGTTTAAAGGTGCTTTTAAACTCTCTATAAGGAAACATTCTGTTTTCAATCTTCAATTGAATGCTAGCTCCTGTTCTGGTGTGGCTAATGGCTTTCTCCTCTTCATAAATATATTTTCAATGCACTTCTCTTTGAATGGGTTCTTCCAGTTGCACCAGGATGTCTTGTTTGAACCTTAAAAGGAAGATCGTACTGATGACTCATGTTTCCCTTTATTTATGGACCAGAATTTGGTTGAAGAGAAAGAGAAAAAATTAAGGAGTTGCAAGACAATGTTGCTGCTGTCAATTTTACTACATCCAGCAAGCTAGGACAGATGTTGGTGGCCAAGTGTAGAACCTTGCAGGAGGAAAATGAGGAGATTGGCGCAATGGCTTCTGAAGGAAAGTAAAATTACATTCTTGGCTTACCTATGATAGTTAACAATATTTTGAATATTGTATGCCATCCCATGTTTCTTGTTCTTTCATCCATTTTTTCACATCTCTGTCCCGTATGAGGTGCATTTTCCTTCTATTGACCTGTAACATCATGATTATTGAACATTATAAGAACATGAAGTCATGGAGTAGTTTTGTCTGATTCACAGAGGGACTTGAAGTTCATGTTAATTGTTATTAAAAGCTGTTAGGTGGATTTATTGGTTTGTACTTTTCATATTTTCCCAAAGCAAAATCAGATTCTGCTGAATTCATGATTCTCAATGTTCTGTGTGTCCGAGGGAGAGATTATATATGTATGTATGTGCATTTCCATCTGATGCTTGATGCTGACCAGTGGTTTTGAATTTATAGATCCATGAGTTGGGAATGAAAATTGCTGTGCTAAAATCTCAAAATACTGAGCTCAGAAGCCAGTTTGATGGTGAGTAATATGCCATCTTGTCATTTTATTATTACTTTTATTTATTGCCTTCTTCAAGTTGTCCATTTTAGATCTCACTTAGAGGGGAAAGTGAAAGAAGTAGCTGCATATGGGTTCTTCTATGTGAAGATTTTGCATTCTTCATTACTGTAGATTTCTTTTATCTCTCCCTTGATCTTTTGAGACTTGAAGTTGCCATTGCATATGGTGCATGTCCCTTAACGTTAATTTTTGATTCTTTCCTGTTTCCTCACTCGCATTACCTGTAAATTCCATTTCTGTTTCAATCCTTCTTCAGAACACTTTGCCCCGCATGATCTGTTTGAACCGCACCTTTTAATGGCTTAATATGACAATCTAGAGAATCTATATGTTTTGAAATAAGCCTATATTTCCAGTGCTTTTTGTATCTTTTATAATTAATCTTGGTTATTTATTACTTAAATTAGCCAACAAGTTGTCTGAAATATATGGCTGGCTGATGAATCCATTTTCGATCTCTCCAATTACCGGCTACCTCCAGCCTCTTAAATTACAGACTGGTAGTCATCTTTGTCTTCGCTAACTAGGTTTTTCTCATAGAAGTTGAATTTTTCTGTACGTTTACATAACTTTGTTTGCAAGCCTCTTAGAATTTTTTGATGTTTGATGTCTTTTAATTTGGCATGCAGCAGTGTATAAACATATGGAAGGGCTAACAAATGATGTGGACAGATCAAATGAAATGGTAAGATATGTAACTCCTTGTCCATCGGTAATATTTATCATCAGCACTGCAGGGGGAAATATGGGAACTGAACAAGGTGCATTTCAATTGTAGTAATGCATGACACCCCCCCCCCTTCCCGCCCCCCAACACACACACATGCAGACATTTTCACAGGCATGATCAGCTTAGTTATGCCCGTAATCAATAACTTGCTGATCCATACTGCTGATCATGATCTACAATGTTTTAATGGCTCAAACCATAGTCAATAATGCAGACATTTTCACAGGCATGATCAGCTTAATTAAGCACACACTAACGGACTTGGCACATATTCATCATGTGATCATTAAATGAAAATTTTTCGAAAAAGATGGAAATATTTGTCTTGATTAAGATTCGCCATCTTGGTACCAATCCCATATTTGTACCATTCTATTAAAATGTTGATATGCGGTTTGGTATGGCACGAGATGATATCCCGAGTGTCCATACGGTATGGGGTGTACTGGACGGTTCGGCCTGGTATAGTATTCCATAGTCTTGCTAAATAACATGGGACTATCCAAACCATGTGCATTTTTGTCTGCATATGTTGTTGGACATGTGAACATAATGGTGTGGACCATCACCTTGGTTCACCCACAATGCATTTTATGGCAGGGCATCTAACCCATGTCTTGGCAACATTGTATAGATGGTCAGATGGTTGGACAGATATTTTGCAGCCTAATTTCACTGCACACAAGTTCTGTATCCAGGTTTTCCATAACATATTTTCTTCTGAATCCTTGTTTGATTTTTTCCATAGCCTATGTGACTTTGATAAATCGCTTATAAATTAATTATGAAACTTATCCAGCAAAATATTGTTGACTACAAGGTATGGAGTTATTAGTCACATGCTTCATTTGGAGATAGTGATAGACTGGGAGAAATTTTATGGAGCTCACCTTCTATCTTAATGACCCTATTATTTACTCCAGCAAGCCTTAATGTTGACTGTATGTCATCCACTTCATCTAAGGCCTTCTTTGCCATTTATTGCTATCAGGGGATGCATATGGCTCTCACAGCTACCTATGAGTAGAGATTTCTCACACAATATTATATTAGGACACAAGAATGATTGAATTGTGAATTGTTAGTGCATTACATGCATAATTGTAGTGGGTCTTTCTAATCTCTGTAGTATGCTAGCCAGAAAAAAATGTGCAGGCAAGACCTGACTCCTGTATCTAAATAGCTTTACATGTGGGTCCGTTCTAGAATTGTTGCATGATGACACAAACTTGCATTCAAAATATCTGAACTTTCAACAGGTCTGCAAATCATTTTTCACTAAATTTCCGAGCATATGATAATTATCCATTCATGCTTTTGTTCCTGCCTTCTAAGAATCTTAGACTTCGATCTTCTCCAAACTTCTTGGGAGATAAGCTATGCTGTCTGTATGGCCTAATAACACACTTTACGAAAGGAAGAGAAATGCTTGTATCATCTCTTTTAACTAAGATTAGACTAGGTTACACTTCTTTACAAGCTACACATAGATTTGGATCCTAAGAGAGGAGCCTATGGTTTAGAAAAAGCTTAGCATCAAGCCTCAATAAGCTTTATGGCGATTACTGCCCACATATGAACGCCGCCCCATCCCCCACAAAAAAGGGGAAGAAGAGGGGACAGTATCAGCCATGGATTTCTGATTAAGGCTTCATGTTTTGGATTTGAAGACGTGAGGAAGACCTAAGATGATATGGCTGGAGGTTGTGAGGAAGGATATGGAGATGCTTGGAATAATGTGAGAGGTGGCTCTATATAGGAATACTTGAGGATCCATAAAACCAATCTTGAAGGGTTGAGAAAAAGCTGCGCGATCATGGTTATAGTTTATGTTTTGAAACTGAAACACCTTTTATGAGAGAGCTTTATGTGGTAAGTCATATTTATATTTGATTGTCATTGCTCACCTTATAAAGTATTTTCACAAATGAAGAAATGAAGACAGGCATAATGGTTATAATCCTGATTGCTGTATGTTGGCATGGTTAAAGATAAAATTAGATTTAGTTTTGGTCAATCCAACAATATGGGAGTCTAGTTTGCGTGCTCACAGATGCCGTCATAAATGTTGCATTTCAGGTATATATTTTGCAGGAGAAGCTAGAAGGGAGGGACTATGAGCTGAAAAAGTTGAAGGAAATGCGATCGCGGAAAGAAACAACACAGGAAAGAGATGAATTTGCTGATGAAAAGAAAGCAGTCTATGATGCAGATTCTGCAGAAGCTGAGGCTTGAAAATCTTTACTTTGGTTTTAAATCCCAAGTATTTGGAAATACAGTGGTTGGCATTTGTCGAGAAACTTGTTCTTCACTCCGGTATATGGTTGTATCTACAAGATTAACTTATTTGCTGGTGGACCGGTGGCTGATATTTTATACTAGCCAGGTGATATGTTCTTGGTTGGTGTATTCTTGTCTGCCAGTCACCGGTGATCATTATTCATGCTTTATATGGCTGATCTCTAGTTAAAACTTTCCCATTTCACAAGAAGATGAAGTATTGTGTACGGGATGTCTGCATGAGGCGGTCTGTGCATATGATTATCCTGTAATGGGATAAATTTTTAGGGTGTGCGGTGCACAGTTCAAAATACAGGTGTTACGTTGATCTCTTATTATGTTTGTACAAACATTTCCCTTGTCAAATTAGTGAGAGTGACCATGGTATCTGTTCTCCAAGATATTTAGGAAGGCTCTAACTATTGGTGATTTAATTTTGGCTGAATAACGTTACAAACTAATTGTTGCTAATTGAATTAAGTGACATGTGATGTGTTTGTTACTCATTGTTTATCTTTTGTCCAAGGACGACTATTGGATTTCACGTGATGTATGAATTGGGATAATGGGTGCTGTTGTTATAGGTTCTTGTTGTGGGTGCGATTTAGTTGTGCCGTGGTGTAAGCTTGGGTTTAGATTTTTGATATTCATGAAAGGGTCATTGTGGTAATTTCATCATCTGAGCTTTGAGCAGCCTGTCTTAAAAATAGATCTGCTCAAAACCCGGCCTGCCTTAGTTTGCGAAATTCTTTGTGCACCGTTTGCGGTGCAGAAATCTGATGCAGTGCATCATTTTGTTTATTGGATTACATGATCATTATTTTTAATATATATTTAATATTTATATTTATATTTTTTATTTGAAATTTTGAATGATAAAATATTTTTTTGAAAAAATTATGACATCTTGTATCGGTATTATGGTATCTTGCATTGAAATTATTATTTTTTGTGTAGGATGTTATAATTTTTTCACATGATGTCATAAAGAAGGAAGGATATTTTCGTCATGAAAAAATTGATAGTAAT
>KE506582.1:110822-121251 GCA_000441515.1 Elaeis oleifera | reverse complement strand
CTCTTATGCATTAGCTTCCTGGCAACTCTTCGGAAGGCTGCTCGAGCCTGATATTCCGGACTTCAGTCGGAGAGCATCAACTCTTTCGAGCAGCTTAAGCATTCTTCGTGGCCCATTTTAGCACTAGCCGAAGGCCGCCATGGACATCAGATAGTCTTTTCTCTATCAAGCAAGGTGAGATAGAGACTTGAGAGATTTTGTGGCTCGATTTAACCGGCCACACTTGAGGTCAAGGACCTCAATAAAATATGGCTATATCAGCCATGAAGAGGGATCTGAGGAGATCCAGATTCATATATTTTTTAGATAAAACTCTCCTCCGGATCTATGCTAAATTTTTTGAGCGCGCGTATAAGTACATTCGCATGGATGAAGCTGCTTCTGACTGATGTCAGACAGATGAAAAATATCAGAAGAAGAAACAAAGAAAAGTGAAGCTCTGATCGAATCAAGTAGGTCGACTATCCATAAGCGAGCTTCACCTCGACGATGGAATCTGAAGCCAAGCAGCTACGATAGGTATGACTCCTATACTCCTCTCTCTGCTCTCCATGCGCAGATGCTGATGGAGATCGAAGGAGAAGAGTACTTACGACATCCTCCACCAATGAAAGTACCATCGAGAAGTCGAGACAGGAAGAAGTACTGTCGGTTCCATCGTGATCACGGTCATGATACCGAACAATATATCCAACTCAAGGACGAGATAGAAGTCCTGATTCGATGAGGCTACCTCAAAAAATTCTGACGTGATCATCCGACTCAACCTCCCACCGACCAACAACCTCCGCCACAAACTGAGGAGACACTCAACAATCGATCAATGACGAGAGTAATCAATATGATCTCTGGACGATAGAAGAACTGGAGGGCAACTTTCAAAGAAGAGTCGGCAAAGAAACGACGACTCGACAATGTAATTAGTTTTCGGAAGAAGATATTCAGGGAATACAAACTCCCCATGATGATACTATCATTGTTTCGGTAATGATAGCAAATTATGATATAAAAAAATTAGTGGATAATGGAAGCTCGACGGATGTTTGTTTTAGTCGACTTTCTTCTGAATGTGACTATCGACTAATCAACTTAGGAGAGTCTCGATGCCATTAGTCAGCTTCACTGGAGATGCGGTTGCTGTGGAAGAAGAAATCACTCTTCCATTAACCATAAGAACTGAACCACAACAGAGTACTATTCTCATGATATCCATGATTGTCCAAGTTTCCTCGATTTATAATGCCATACTCAGATGATTTGGACTTAATGCTCTGAAAGTAGTAGTCTCAACTTATCATCTACTAGTCTGATTTCCGACAAAAAATGAAGTCGGAGAGATGCGTGGTGATCAACAACTTGTCCGATGCTGCTTCTTGATTTTTACATAAAATAATCGATCTGAAGACTCTTTGTCCATTGATAAATTGGACCAAAGAGAAAATGAAGAAAGGGGTGAACCAGTCGAGCAACTGATTTCCATCCCACTAAAAGAAGAGGATCCTGAGAAGATGGTCTAAATTGGATCGCAGCTATCTGATCCAGAACGGCAGCAGCTAATAAATCTACTCAGAGTGAATGTCGATATTTTTGCTTGATCGACTACTGACATGCCAGGTATTTCTCCGGAGGTAATAACTCATTGGCTAAATGTTGACCCAAAGATTAAGCCGGTGAGATAAAAGAAAAGGCCTTTTGCTCTTGAAAGATAGATTGTCATCGACGAAGAAGTTAACAAGCTCCTCGCAGCTGGTTTCATCAGAGAAGCTATCTATCCCGATTGGCTCGCCAATATAGGGATGGTGAGAAAAGCTAATAAAAAGTGGAGAATCTGCATCGACTATACGAATCTGAACGAAGCTTGTCCAAAGGATAGTTTCTCTTGTCGAAGATTGATCAACTAGTTGATGCAACTTCGGAGCTCCGACTCTTAAGCTTCATGGATGCCTTTGCAGGCTATAACCAAATTCGGATGGCATCTGAAGATGAGAAGCACACAGCCTTCGTAACCGATAAAGGTATCTACTGTTATAAAGTAATACCTTTCGGTTTAAAAATATCGGAGCCAACGGCTAGTTAACAAAATCTTCAAGGCACAAATCGGGTGAAATATGGAAGTTTATGTGGACGATATGCTGGTAAAAAGCTCTCAAACTACTGATCATATTCGGGATCTCGAAGAAGCTTTCGGCACACTTCAACGATATCAGATGAAGTTGAATCCAACAAAGTGTGCATTCGGAGTAACTTCTGAGAAGTTTCTCGGATTTCTCATATCACAACGAAGAATCACGGTCAATCTCGAGAAAATAAATGCTATCATCAACATGAAGTATCCTAGTTCTAAGAAAGAGATACAGCAGCTCCATGGAAGGATCACCACACTCAGCCGATTCATCTCAAGATCGACAGAAAGATGCTTGCTCTTTTTCAAAATCTTAAGGCAAGCAAAAGATTTCTCATGGTCAGATGAGTGTCGACAGTCCTTTGAGGATCTGAAAAAATACCTTGCATCTCCACCATTGCTTACAAAATCAAATGTCAAAGAAATTTTGTTCTCTACTTGACGACATCGACGGAGGCAGTTAGTTCGGTATTCGTCTAAGAAGATAAAAATCGAATTCAACGATCGATATACTACACTAGTAAGGTGCTTCACAATGCTGAAGTAAGATATTCAAGAGCAAAAAGATGATCTACACTCTGATCATATCATCACAGTAACTTCGTCCATACTTTCAAGTACACCCTATTGTCGTCTTGACAGATTAATCGTTGAAGATAATCTTATACCGACCTGATACTTCGGATCGAATGGCAAAGTGGGCAATAAAGCTTGACGAATTTGATATACAATATCATTCATATCCATCAATGAAGGCACAAGTTCTGACTGACTTCGTCGTCGAATGTACAATATCTGACAATAATCCTGAGAATGAAGCTAACGATAAATAAAGTCAGTTGAAACTCTCGAGCCTGACTTAACATCGACATGGGTGCTACATATTGATGGAGCATCTAATGTACAAGACAGCGAAGCTGGTCTCATCCTCATCAATTTTGAAGGGTTATGACTGAATATATCCTTCGATTTAATTCAAAGCTTCGAATAATCAAGCCGAATATGAAGCACTCCTAGCCAGATTAAAAATTATCAAAGAGCTTGATATTGACAGCCTGAAGGTCTTCACCGACTCACAATTGATTGCTGGACAGGTCAAGGATGAATTTGAAGCTCGAGATCCCATTATGATGAAGTATCTTCAGAAGATGAAAGATCTAACGTTAATCCTAAAGTACTTTGAGATCTTTCACATCTCAAGAATAGAAAATGCTCAAGCCAACGCACTTTCACGACTTGCAACCACTTCTTTCAACTCGCTGGGTCAGACATTCGTCGAATGCCTTGAACAGTCAAGTATTGGTAAAGTCAAAAAATACTACAAATCAATGATGAGCCAGTTGGATGAATCTGATTATCCAGTACTTGACTGATGGAACTCTCCTTACAGATCCCTCAAAAGCCAAGCGACTCAGATGGATGGTCTCTCAATATATTTTGATGAATGGTCAACTATATAAAGGTCGTTCTCTCTTTTCTTACTGAAATATTTAGGACCGACAGATGCTGACTATGCACTCAGAGAAGTTCACGAAGAGATTTGTGAAAATCACTTGGGGGCAAATTTTTGCTTACAAAGTCTTACGACAAAGATATTATTGACCCATCATAAAGAAAATACAGCTGAACTTGTCCAAAGGTGTGAACCATGTTAGAAATATACAAATATACAACACCAACCGGCTAGTCAACTGATATCAATTGTTGCACTACGGTCCTTCGCACAATAGAAAATTGACATACTTTGTCCTTTCCCTCCGACATCTGATCAGAGAAAGTTCATAGTGGTCGCCATCGATTACTTCACCAAATGGGTAGAAGCTGAACCTCTAGCATAAATCACAGAAAGTAAGATGGAAGACTTCATTTAGAAATTAATTATATGCAGATTCAGTCTACCACACACTATCATCACTGATAATGGTCGACAATTCGACAATCAGAACTTCAAAGAGTTCTGTACGAAATTTCATATTACGCACAAACTCACATCAGTCGGCCATCCACAATCCAACAGTGAAGTGGAAGTGACAAACTGAACAATCCTACATGGACTCAAAATCAGACTGAATGAAGCTAAAGGCCTCTGGATGGAAGAATTATATCCGATCTTATGGACATACCGAATGACTCCTCGTATACCAACGAAAGAATCGCCATTCAATCTGGCTTATGGAACAAAATGATGATCCCACTTGAGATTGGATTACCATTAGCAAGGGTAGAGTAATATAGTAAGCCGAGCAATTCAAAATATCAGAGAGCTGATCTACATCTACTTCCAGAAGTCCGACAATAAGCTCAAGTTCGGATGACAGCATATCGGCAAAGGGTAGTCCAGTATCATAATACAAAGTTAGGCTGAAGGTCTTCCATCCAAGAGATCTGATCCTAAGAAAGGTAGAAGTCTCAAAACCTTTAGATCAAAAAAAATTATCTCTAAATTGGGAAGGACCCTATAGAATAATTAAAATACTTAGATCGGATGCATATCAGCTGGAAACTCTTGAAGAAACAGCTATTTCACGAATGTAGAATGCTGATAATCTAAAGATATATGATCAATAAAGTTATTCATATGTACAGTATTCAGAATGAAACATTGAATTTTAGAATCACAAAAGTTTCGATCAACTACAAAATGATTTTAGACTGATAAATGGATGGTCAGTTCCTATCGACTATATTTCGATTTTTCACAGTAAAAATTGACACATCGACTATATCTCGACTTTCACTGTAAAACTGATATATCGACTGTATCTCGATACCGACTATATTTCGATTTTTCACTGTAAAAGCCGATTCAAGTCGAACGACTATTTATACCGATTTAGTTTTAACTAAGTAGAATATTATGCCAATATGACCCAGATCAAATTAAAATTATACTGACTTGACTACGGTCGGTCAAAAGATATTCAGCTTGCCATTGATTATCAAATAACTAGACATACTAATCTGACTACGGTCAATCAAAGAGTATTCGATTTATTACCGTTTATCCCGATACCTAAAAGGTAAAGTATGTCAATGGATATTTGACTATTCGATTAGATTAAAAATAATTCTACCAGTACTACTGAATGTTCGGCTTGCTGATCGATATTCGGTAGTCAAATGATAATTCTACGACATTGCAAACATACAAGGAAAGAAAGAATCTGTGCTCAGAAAAAATTTCTTTCATTCATTAAAAGAAGATTACAAAATTGAATCGAAGTTCGATTACAAATATTTCTGATTACAAAAAAAATAAAATATTACACTGATCACCAGTTGTCGTCTCCATCTCTTTGCTTCGACGCAGCATCGATGACTGGAACATCTTCTGGTGCAGTCGGTGCAACATCTTCAGTCGGCACAACCCCTTCTTCGGCAGCTTCATCTTCCGATGTAGGAGGGATAATGCTGCTTAAGTCCAGATCCAGATATAACTTTCCGACCGTATCTCGACCGTCCTCATACTCGATGCAATAAGAAGCGAACCCACCTTCGAGGATTTCTTTCTTGAACTCTTCTGAGTCTTGAAGTTCTCGATGGTTTAGTTCAGAGCTTCCCTTGCTGACTCTACTTCCGCTTTTGTCAGCTCTGCGTCGCTCTTGCGGAAGCCGATTCATCATCGGTCAGTGCCAACCTTTCTTGGGTGGCCCGATGTCTTCTACATTCGACTTCAAGTTCATCAATGCAGCCATCCCTTTCTCGTCGAAGCCGGTGGATAGAGTACTTTTTGCTCTTGATCCACAACTCAAGAGATGAAATATTTTGGCAAGCTGACTCAAGTTCGGCTCCAGAAGATTGCAGAACGGCGGTCAAACGGGAGACTTCTTCCTGAAGCTTTGCCTCCCGCTCAATTACTATCTGGAGTTGTTCAAGGGCAGCCATTTCTTGGCATTGGCGGCCGCCACTTTGTCCATCTATGACCTACGGAAGTCGGCAATCTTCTGATAGCCAATCTTAGGTCATGCATGTCATGAGCCTACTGAAAGCAGAAGATGAATCAAGTCAGATCAGATCAAAAAAAAAAGATATGTTGAAGAACTTATGCCGAGTATCATCGGATAAAAGAGAAAACATCTCGATGACAGTCCAGTTCTTCCTATTCTTCTGATCAGTCGGGAGAATGGCAGCTTCGATAAGCTTCCTGGTCAATACTGGATTGGCCAAGGCCGACTCACCCACAAATATCTAGATGTCGATGAGTGTCGAAAGGCCTTCAATTGACCCGTCATCGGCTGAAGTTGCTGGCGCCTTCCTTCGATCCCTGGTCGGTAGCCTCGTGCTTGAGAATGCAGAGAAGTCGGCACTCGATTGCACCCGAGAAGGTTGCACTGTCGGAATGGTTGGCACAGTCGTGGACTATTTTGGTTCGACTGTGACTTCTGCCTCGGCCCAAACCTCTGTTGATGGAGCCGCTGATGGTACTGTAGCAGCTCCCTCTTCTCCTGCAGCCCCATCTTCAGCGGATGGCATTTCAGGGAGCATTGTCGGGGCTGACAATGCCAAGATTGGTTCGGGAATCCTCTCTGATGGGATGTCGATTTCCTCGCCAGTGGAGTAGTTACCCAACCCTTCTTCGGTGGTCAGGAGGGTCTAGAATTAGATGCTGCCTTCTTTTTGGCAGCATGCTGATGAATATCAGTAGCCGACACTCGTGCCCTCGGCTGCATAGCTGCAATCAGAACAAAGAAGTCAGTGCAGTTCAAAAACAAACAAAAGTAAAACAAAAATGGTCAACTATGCTATACCTAAGGAGGTGATCGAATTAAGGCCGACATCGTAGAGAGCTTGTTCGGTCATTAGTTCTCTTTACGGTGGAACTGCCATATCCTTTAGTCGGTAGAAATCTTTTCGATCATCGACCTCCACCTGACTATTCTCGTTGGGGCCGGTCCTTAGATCAACCCAGAACAAAGAAAAGCCCCAGAGAGAAGGAGAAGAAACAAAAAGAATTAGTTCTTCTATCCATGAATGGACGATGGAAGATCGGTAATGAAAGAAGATCTTTTTTGGGTTGAAGAACCACCAACCCTTGGCCTTCAGATGGGGACGAAGGACAAAGAAAGTTTGGAAGAGAGAAGGGTGAGGCTTAGTTGGTATGAGCCGACACTGCAAAGCAAAACTAATAATCAGCCGAACGGAATTTGAAGCCAGCTGAGCAGGACAGAGATCGTAATAGTCAAGAAGATTTTGGACGAACTTCAAAATCGAAAACTGAAGACCGGTCCGAAGGTCTTCAACATAGAATGCAACCTGATCTGGAGGAGGGGAGTTCATCTGACCATCGGAGCCAGGAGCGAAGAGTTGATACTGCTCCGAGATCGATATTGCTTCCGGAGCTGTTCAACATTGGGTCCGGATAGGGAAGAAGTCTCCACTTCCGAACCTGAAGGAGAGTCGTCGGTCGGATTTTCCGACCGACTATCCCTAGAAGAAGAAGCCCTAGCCATGAAGATGGAAAACTAGAGAACCCTAAACAAAAACTCAAAAAGAAGGACCCAAGGAGGAGAAGGGTGGAAACAACTTGACCTGAAAGCCAAAAAAAAGGGCGAAGAAGAGACCCTGGAGCTCTGGTACTGGGGTGATTTCCGACAGAACCTTCTGCAGCAGAGGATGATGATAAAATGCAAAGTAAAGTTTGGCTGAAAGCGACTGCATGTATATGGGACCCCTCACCGATCCAGATGAAATCAGTCAAATCTGAATCTCATCAGATGACGACACATGACAACATCCAGACCAATCATTGGTCAGACAATTCGACGCATCTACTCCTGATCGTGCCACCTCTCCGTTATCCGCGTGAATAGCTCCGACTCAATGATGTTCGGACACGTGGCCAAGATCTACTAGTCAGAATCCAATCGTCCGACGTCGAATTATCTTCATGAAATGATGTCCCATGTTAAATTATCTTACCGAAATAACAGCCCAATAATGATTTCACAGCTATCAAAACAGCAAAACAGCCGAAGATCTCTCGTATTCCAAAAACTCATAAAGGCCAGCAGTTGAGTCGGGACTCGAGGCAACACGTGACAACTCCCTTCGTCCAACGTGACAGACCACGTGATGATATACACGTCGGACCACCTTGGACTTGGAAGTGGGAGGCAACTGTTAGGACAATACAACCGACCTCCAACTGCGACCCTATATTGGCCGAATAAACACATTACACCAACTCACAATTGATTAACCGACCGACAGTCGGCTATTATCAACCAACAAAAGATAACTCAGTTAATCTCCAACCGAAGACCATCGGCATATCAGAGTTACCGACCGATGCTCATTCGGATCTTCAGGACTACCGACTTACCACTATTACCGACATATAGTCGGCCTATCTTTTCAACACATCACCTAACCGTTATAAACGGTTATTGATTACGTGTCATGGTTATTAGTGGGCATAAATAATCCATTAACTCTATGATTATGGCTCGATAATTTAGCATCATAAAAAGTGGAATCACGTACTCGACGGTTATATCAGAATCATATATAAAAGAAAGATAAATGAACAGTATGGATAAGGTAATTCTGGACGAAGACTCTGTCACTTTAAATTCTCTTTATCTGCTGTTCACCAACTTTCTTTCTAACTTAAGCATCGAAAGATCTCTGTCGGA
Organism: Elaeis oleifera; assembly: GCA_000441515.1. Lineage (NCBI taxonomy): Eukaryota > Viridiplantae > Streptophyta > Magnoliopsida > Arecales > Arecaceae > Elaeis > Elaeis oleifera. The sequence continues at coordinate 112,494 of KE506582.1, read as the reverse complement.
TATAATTTTGATTTATGAAAATTTTATTTTATAGATATTTTTTGTCAACGATGAATGCAATAGGATTGATCGTAATAATTATGCTCTACATAAATATAGTAACATTATTCTGAGCACATAACCTTCCTGGTCAAGATTATGGGATCCGGAATGTACGCTAAGATGCTATCCACATCGAAAAGAAGCTACCAAACCAACATCCAGAAAGTACATTCACCACGGAAGAAGACCCACACGATGGTCCCAATTTCGGAGCAAGTGTTGGCTTAACGTGCAAAAAATTATTATTTGGATCATATTAATTATGGACTATTAATAATTTATTGATTGAAAGGAACGCAAAGGAACTCAATACATAATTCCCATCGGGGTGGGGGCTTTGATTCCATGTATCCCGATCTTCTGACCACTATATGTCCAGACTAAAGTTTTCCATAAATTAAATGTTAATAAATTTTATTTAAAAATTTGATCTCCATTTTTCTGTAATACGAAGATCTATGCCTATATATATTTAGTTCTATATGAATTATCCATTGAAAAGAGTCCAAAAATCTAAGTAATATTTTTAGTTAATTTTTTTGAATAAAATTAAGATTATTGCAAATGATGTTAGAGCTGTCGATACTATTATAACTTATGCGGATCAAGATACTATAGCATGAGTTTATTGAAATGGACTATGACCCAATTATGATATTTATAAATGAATTTGTATGAATTTGGATCCTCAATTTAGTGAGGATATCGAGTTTTAACTAAAGAAGTATGTGAAGACCCATATAGGTGTCTATTTAATTTTATATCAATTATTCATTGAAATTTTTTTGGATACTTACATAGAATCAAAAAAATTAATAATATTTTTATTAATTTTTTAATATGATCCTGAGTGATCATACAAGGAATCAATTTATTCATCCGTTGTCCTCTATGTGGATGCAACAATATCATTTTAAGCACATATCCTCTCTGATCGTAGTTGTGGGATCTGAAAATATACATCCGGATGCGACGAACATTAAAAAGAAGATACCCAAACCAAGACCCGAAAGGCATCTTTACCACAAAAGAAGACCCATACATGGTCCAATTTGGAGCAAGACAGGTGCCGACTAGTAGTTGGACCGGATTCATGGTAAATCATTAATAATTTATTGACTGAAAGGAGGGCAAAGGAATTGGATACATCATCCCCATTGGGGGTGGGGGCCTTTGATTCTATGTGTCACATCTTTCGAATACTATACTTTTTAAAATGATGATAATCTGTCACGGCAAACCTTGTCCAACTAATAATTTTCTTCTCGATGATGTGTGCGAGTCCTCGAAGATGCCACCAAAAGAATAAGTCGAAAGAGGAGCTTTTCTATCATTATTATCTTTTTATTATTGATTTTATTTTTTTGTGTCATAGAAAGAAAAAGAATCCTAACCACCGATTCATAGGAGAGCTTCTCCATTGTGCTAGAAGGTGGGCCGAGGAAGGGTGTGGAATCGAACAGCAGGTGGTGGAATATGGTGGAGACCAAAAGAATTTTCTAGAAATTAGGCGCATCAAAGATTAATCTAATCTATTTAAAAAGGGCCACTATTGGGTCATACCTTGATTCAATTTTCGTTGATTTTTAGATTTAGATTAGAAGCTTGCTTATTTATTTATTCATTTATT
>KE506582.1:70324-83231 GCA_000441515.1 Elaeis oleifera | reverse complement strand
TTAATTTATTGGCAATTAGAGTCTATACCTCCAAAAATTCTATCTCAAAATCACATGCCCCATCCACCATATTCTTTTTTTTTTGATACAAATAGAGTCCAAATTCTAAAACTCTTTCTTATGATGATTTCTCCCATCCATCTCAAAGGCATGCCCTCTAGGATGGTGAAAATTTTCCACCTTATTTAATTTTTTCAAAAATTTATGCTTTTAATTTTCTTCCTAAAAGCTCTCTTAAATGTCTCTCCCTAAGTGGAAGTGCAAAATAATCTTGAAGCAAAATTTCAACAATAACTTGTTATTTATTTGAGCAATTCACTTGAGACATGAATTCTCACATTCGACTTCATCCTCATCACAATTCCCTATTGACAAGGTAAATATAATAGTTAATATCATTGATTAGTTAGTTTTATTACTAACTTTTATAATTTTATCTTAAGATTGCATGATAAATTCGTTTATAGCTTACAACTTGGCATTTAAATTAATTGATATATATTTTTTTTGTTGTGTAAGGACCCAGTGCATGATTGAGCTTCGTTGGATGATAAATGAATGCCACTCTTTTTAGTTATATACTTAGCAGTTATTAGTCACTGTTGATGTATTAAGAAATAATCTTGGCTTATATTATATTTGACACTTATAACTAAAATTTAGATGAAGACTTAGATTACAAATATTGTAAAGATGGACATGCATAGACTTGGAACTATATTTTATTGAATAATGCATATTTTGATTTTTTAAGAATATTTTGCAATCATGTAAATGGATATAGCTTTTACAACTTGTGTATGGTTAATATATACATCGATAGAATAAATTTCATTTGCAATGAATTGTACCGATAGAGATAGTTATTATAGATCCATAGATGAAAAAAACTATCATATAAAGTCTAAATAGCAACAAATAAATTATATTTATAGTGATGATTACTATCATTAATGTTATAATTTTTTTGTTATGACTGGCATTTATCGTCACTAAAATATAATCCTTTTAATGGCAACAAAAATAGTCACTAGTCACGATTGAAAATTAGTGGTACCAATAGATTGTCATAATTAGTTTTATATTTAGTGATAAAAGTATGGTTTACAAATAAGTTAAGTCTATTAGTGGTATACCATGTCGTCATAAAAAGTAGGACTTATAGTAGTAATAGTTCGCATCATTACTTATTTGCATATCAGTGGTAGTATTCCGTCATCACATATAGTACAATCTTCTGTGGTAATGAGATATTAGTCATCACTAGAACTATTAATGATGGTCATTTTACTTACAGTTATTTTGGTCGCCATTAATAGTATTAGTGATGATATTTAGATCTTTTTGTGATGACTTTTGATGCCACGAAAAGCTAAAATCTTACAGTACAACCAAATATTCTCAAACTAAAATGATTAATAGAGTGACCGGACTACAAACATGTGTGGAATGTTACACTTAATTGTACTTAATGAAGATTGATTTATCAAATATCATGTTGTATTAATTGCTTCAGCCTAGAAAGTTTTGCTGGATCCAATATTTGAGAGCATATGACAAGCTCTTTCTATAAATATTCTATTCGTCCACTCTGCAACTTCATTATATTATAGTGTCTTCGTACGATATGATGTCATACTATACCTTTATTCCTACAGAACTTGTCTAATCAATCTGAATAGTGCTTTAAGCCATTATCGATTCTCATCATTTAAGCTTCTTTCTAGTTTGCTTTTCAACTAAGGCCGGCAACTATTTAAATTTGACAGACATTTCATTTTTGTATTTCAAAAAATATACTAAAATAATTATCAATGAATGTCAGAAAATAATAATGCCTACTCATTGATGCAAATAGAGAGGGACCCAAAGATCTGAATAAATATAATCCAATGCACCTTTGGTATTATAAATATCGATATTGAATTTTATCCTACATTGCTTGGTAAATATACAAAAATCATAGAAATCTAGTTTCCTCATTTCATACCATCAAATAGATCTCTTTTGAATAAAATCATCATCTCTCACTTACTCATATGCCCTAAATGAGAGTATGTCTTCACTCAAAATTGAGTGGCATCCATACTTAACAACTTTGATAATGAGGAAACCATTATGGCACCCATTATTATTAAACTAAGTGATGTGTGCCATTAACCAACCTTCCCTTTATCACTGTAAGGGCTTCCTTAGAGATTTTTAGCAAATTATTTTCGCCAATATATTTATGTCTTTGAGAATCTAGAGTACCTAAGAAATAATGCTCTATTTCATTAATGTAGAAATGTTAAATTTTTAAGATTCTCATGATACCATCATACATCTCAATTTGAATGATCTAATACTAATAATCGCAATGAATTTATTGTCTCAATCTTTGTTTCTAATTTCATAGATAGAAAATCAATCTCTATAGGAAGTCATGTAGAAGGAACAACTAGAATCAAGAATACACTCTTTCAAAGCTACTAATACTGACTGACAAAATCTCACTACTGCATCATCAAAATTTTTTGTATTACACTAGTATTAGCATTAAAGGTGGTCTCTTTCTTTCATTCTTTTATTTCTTTTGGACAAAATCTTCTAATGTGCTTATGCTTATAACAATTAAAATAATTGACATTTCTATGTTTTGATTTTATCAAGATTTACTCTTACTACTAAAAACTCCTTTTCTATTCCTACCTCTAGCAATCAAACATTTTCTTGCTTCTCCTCGTAACTTCCAAACATCTTTACATTACTAACTAAAAGGCATTCTCTACCATAAACATGATATCAATAAAGATCTCACAAGAGGATAGTAGTGAGTATAATAAAATAAGGGTCTGACCTTCATCATCAATTAGGATAGTAATATTTATTTAATCTAAAATAGTTTTATTGAATTCATCTATGTATATGATCTTTTGCGAACATACTTTCTTTCATATGTAAGTAGCTAGTAAAGTCGATGCTTCAAGTAAAATCTATTTGTGAGTCTCTTAGTCATGCATTTACTCTTCAATTTTAACTATAGTCGCTGTTATTTTTTCTTTAACGATTTCTCATAGCACTTTGTCTATCAAATATAATTATATTGTATTATATACCTTCACCAACACTCTCTGTCGCCATTGCATATACTATTTAATAATTTCAAATTGCCTTTTAATGCCTTCTATAGCTCTTATTGCACTGAAAGAGCTCGCATCTTAATATATCAGATGCCAAAATTATTTATAGTTGAACTTCTTAATTTTGAATTTTATAATCATCATCATGAAACTCCAATAAAAAAAGCCAATGCTCTGATACTACTGAAAAATAACAAAAAAAGAGGAAAAGATTTAAAAATAAGAGAAGAACATTTGGTCTATTAATCTACATCCATGGGTACAGGCAATACAAAATTTTACTTAAAAAAATAGAGATTACAAAGTAAAAGATTATGCTACAAACTCTAGCATCTAATATACCCAATCTCTAAAACACTCAATTATCCTTTTTTTCTTAGATTACAAGAAATATATAAGAACATAAGTTGATTTATATTAGAATTGATATTTTTATAATAATCAAGCTAGGCCAATATAAAACCAATGTTCTATATCTATCTAGATTTGAATTGGCATTAATTAAGTCAATTTGGATTTGGCCTTCTCAAACTTGTCAACTCAAGACATATTCAACAATATAGGTATGGGCTCTTGAGTTATTTGGCGTTTAGCAAGTGTAAATGAAGCGGGGAAAACTGAGTCCTAGCGCTAATAAGATGCCTTGGGAGTGCACGAAACCCAACTTAATCCCACCTGACACCCACGTATCAAATAAGCGGCTGGCAGCACCGGTAACTCATAAAGACCATTGGGATCTGAATTGCATGGTTGAATGGATGGAGCATGATCTGTTAAAATTGGTTCTTCTGTTATGGTTAATTAAATTAATCTGGCCTTGTACAGGTTTAGATCATATTCGAGATTAGATACAAGGTTAATTTAAATCTCATGAGAATATTCAGGTGACGATCTAGAAGCCCATTGCATATGGTAAAAGGACAATATTTGATTCAAAACAAACAAATAAATAAATATTATGAATGTAAGACTAATCAAACATAAAACTTATCAAAGCTTGCCGTGGGTTGGGGGTGCTAATCTGCTGGCGTTGAAGAGGATGACACCAAATTAATGATTCCGATGGGCTGGTGTTCAACACAATCCTGCAGGGAGGACTGAGGAGTGCACCTGGACAAACTGGATAGAGTCTTCCACGGGAAAATTTCGACTGCATTTATTATGAGTTGAACGATTCCAGTAATAGTAATTACAAATGCTTTCATCATGATGTTTACCAAAAAAATAAAGAAAAAGGCTTTCATCATGACCAATTAGATGCATTGCCCTTGAGGAGAGGTATTCTTTTTTGTCAAGTTCCTCTTCTTTACGCCATCTTGTCGAATTGCTCAGGGTTCGGGTTGTAACTTTCGCACGAAAGAATTATATATAAGAATGGTCTTTCTTCCTTCACGACGTCAATCGTTTAATCGCATCTTGCACAGCTCTATCCCCTTGACCGCGCAGATCTCAAAGCTGCCATTCTGTGACCCAACCGTCGCAAAGAAGGTGAAACTCGCTTTGGCGCGGAAGATACAACCAGAATCTTGAACTCCATAATTTAGTCACGTCGTAGGAGGAGGTGAACGTGGAGAAACGACCATGCAGCTTCCATCAATACCACCAAACCATCGGCGATCCTGATGTTTGATACGTTCAGTCGGGTTGTGATATCAAGCTTGAGACATGTTCTCTGGCGATTGGGCCGCAAGGTTTACCGTAAGATGATGCCAAGCGACACCTGACGTGTTTGCAGTGATGGTAGAGGAATTGATGAGGAGATATAGCGGGTCAAGCAGAGGCATCCAGGAAATAGCTTCATTTGACTTGTCATCCTCTTATCCTATAATTTAGTGCCCAAAGGGTAACATTTGACCACCGACCACCTAATCCTAAACCTACAGTGGCAAAGTGATTTTGAGCTCGATCGGATACATGTCTTCCAGCTACTGGGCCACGACTTCTATCTAGAAATTAGGTGGTCAGACCATGCCCACGTGATTGGTGGTGGTGGGCCCGATTGGCACGTTTACAGTTGTGAGACGGTCATGTTGGGGGAAAAAGAACTGGACCCACAACTAACCACCGTTCAACCACCCACGGACTTTGACCTTGAGGAGACGGTAAGAGCAAGGCGCACACAACGAAACGTTTCACCAGCAGATTAGAAGGGATGAAAGAAGCTTCTTCTCATTGCTCCTCTTGCCTTTAGCCTGAGCCATCCAAGGCATGGACACGCTTGTGGGTTGAGCGAATCTCAAGTGTGTGTATATATATACTATTATTTAAAAAACGGTGCAATTTTACACCCCTAAAATCAATGAAACGAAATCGCCGACAGTTTCTTTTGACCATCTTACCGCAGGACACGTGTCCAAGGGTAATACCATGGACGGTGCCACATGACTATGTCCAGATTTTTTTTCCAATTTCTAAAGCGCGTAATCCGGCTCCGGTCCCATGCTCGGTTGCTTACTATATTCTATGAATAACTTAGAAAGAGGACCCAAGCAGGAAAGCTGGAGGCACAGCAAAGTAACCTCACCTAGCTCCTTCCAAGGAATCTAAAGAGACCACAAAGCGGATTTTCCTGATAAATAGACCTCCAGAGCACCGGAGGTTTTGCACAAGAGCAACCGTTAGGTTTTATCCCCTGCTGATATTCCTGCTAGCAACACAGACTCCATCTTCAAAGCTCTTTCTAGCTCTCACCTCACTCATGGCTCCTAACCTGAGCAAAAACTCCACCGAGATCCTTACAGGGATCGACGACGGCACTCGGTTGTCGGCTTTTGCCATCAAGGGCCGAAATCTCACCATTTATCACCGCCACCCTTTCCTCCTTGACATCCCCTCTAACATCGTCATCACCCCGTCGTCCCTTGTCTTCAAGCGCAAGTGTGCCGTCGACACGAGCGGATGCTTCGTGGGCTTCAAGTCCAGCATCTCCAGGAGCCGGCACGTGGTGCCCCTTGGGAGGCTCCGCGGCATTCGCTTCATGAGCATCTTCCGGTTCAAGGTGTGGTGGACCACCCACTGGGTGGGAGCAAGGGCAGCGACATGGAGCAAGAGACCCAGATGATGATCCTCGACCGCTCCGAGGCCGGGCGGCCCTACGTCCTCCTCCTTCCCCTCATCGAGGGGCCTTCCGGGCCTCCCTCCAGCCCGGGGAGGAGGACTACATGGACATCTGCGTGGAGAGCGGCTCCACACGAGTGAGGAGCTCCTTCTTCAGGACCTCCCTGTACATGCATGTGGGTGACGACCCTTACATCCTCGTCAGGGATGCGATGCGGTCGTTCAGTCCCATTTAGGGACCTTCAACCTCCTCGAGGACAAGACTCCTCCAGGCATCGTCGACAAGTTCGGATGGTGCACCTGGGATGCCTTCTACCTCAAGGTGCACCCGGAGGGCGTCTGGGAGGGCGTGAAGGCCCTCGCCGACGGGGGATGCCCTCCCGGGTTCGTGCTCATCGACGACGGGTGGCAGTCCATCTGCCACGACGACGATGATCCGGGCACGGATCAGCAAGGCATGAACCGGACCTCGGCAGGGGAGCAGATGCCCTGCAGGCTGATCGACTTCCGGGAGAACTACAAGTTCAGCGACTACAGGAGCAAGGAAGACCCTGCTCATACGGGCATGGGGGCCTTCGTAAGGGACCTGAAGGCGGCCTTCGAGAGCATAGATCATGTGTACGTGTGGCATGCCTTGAGCGGCTATTGGGGCGGGCTGAGGCCCCGGATGCCTGGCCTGCCGGATGCCAAGGTCATAACGCCCAACCTCTCGCCGGGCCTCCGGATGACAATGGAGGACCTGGCGGTCGACAAGATCGTCAACAACGGCGTTGGTCTGGTCCCACCGGAGCGGGCCCACGAGCTATACGAGGGCATGCACTCCCACCTCCAGTCAAGCGGCATTGACGGGTCAAGGTGGACGTCATACATGTAAGTTCTTCACGGAACCCTTTCTCAATTTCAAATTAACTTTGCACGGTCTCCATCTCACTCATTAAATTATAAGTAAATTATATAAATAATACCTAAAAGTACTCTCTCTCCCTAAACAAACGATCATTAGAAACAAAGATGGGAGATGCATTGCTTGATCATTCTAGAGAAGGAAAGAGGTTCCAACTTCTGCTTGATCATTCTAGAAAGGAAAGAGGTACCAAGCTTTCAGGTTTCTTCTTTCTCATTTAAAATTCTAAATTAGATGCCTGATGTTTTTAATGTGTCCCGTACCTCATTCCATCCGTTAGGACAAATAAGAGGTATGGGTTCCGAAATCTAAAGAAGGCATAGATCACGGTTGTCTATGATCTTGATGCATGCCACGTAGCAACTGGATTCAAGCTATCTGATATTCCTATGTCGTGGAAGAGCCTCGGTGCTTCCGCGCCAACTGGGCCGGTACAATTCATTAATATTTGTTAGATGCCTTTCGGCACATCAGCGACACGCACCTTGGCTAGTTAAAGAATTGAGGTAAATTACGGCTTTCTTTTTTTTTTTTGGTAAACAACTACGGCTTTCTTTTTCCTAGAGGAGTCAATTATGATTTAAAATTAACTCAATTACCATATTATCTACTAAAGCAAGACTTGTGGCGCCTTGATATTTTTTTCTCCTCTCAAATGATCGACCCTTCCTACATTTGGCAACGAACGAGTCGGAGCAACAGATAAGGTATAATTTTTTTCTAAATTTTCTGCCTTATTTATCAAACAATATTTTCAAGTTTCAAACCACACATTTAGCTACAAGAGCATTGAAGTGCCGTATAAAAAAAAATTATTAGGTAGGCTTATTTTATCTATATATAAAATATTTTATAAATATTTTATTAATTTTATTTATAGTAAAATAAATCTATCTTATAATTTTTTCAATGAAACTATCTAATAATTTTTTCATTCAAAAATAGGGGTCGGAAATATTTATCTCCTTTTCTGTTTGGGATTTGAGAAGTTGGGGCAAGGATAGGACAAAAACGAGAAGCCATCCCATTGCAACTACGTGGCACCATCTAGATCATGTGTGCGTGACACTTGAACCTCCAAGTGTCACACCTGACACCTTGAATATCCTTTTTGCCGACTAGTGTCGGCAGCAAACTTGCTATAACTCATACAGTTGCCGGATGAGAGGACAAATGTCGGACAACTATTATCTCCAAAAAATAAATAAAAGGTGGACGCCATGTTGCGTATCCAATTTGGGTATCAATTCTTGCGTCAAAAACATTTGGGTATCAATTCTCATGTAACCGCCGAAGTTACCCGGTTGCTGGTTCATTTGAATAATAATAATAGGGCTTTATTCTTGGTAAATAAAAATAATAATGATGATAATAAGGCTTTAATTCATAGAATTCCGAAGAGTGGCGAATTCTTTCCCTCTGCTTGCAGTGCAATGCACTTTCAGATGACTGAGGCCTTCACCTTTTTTTTTTGTTGCCCATCTGATGCAGATACTCGAGATGCTATGCCAGGACTATGGTGGGAGAGTTGAGCTGGCCAGGGCTTACTACAAAGGACTCACAGCCTCCATTAACAAGCACTTCAAAGGGAACGGGTCATTGCCAGCATGGAGCACTGCAACGACTTCATGTTTCTCGGAACCGAGTCCATCTGTCTCGGTCGAGTTGGTACGCCCAACTTCCTTTATTAGTTTTTTTTTTCTTTTTGTTTCTTTTTTCTAGGTTCCTCCGTTTAAGGACTAGGACCTGGGCTTAAACCAAGCCCTAATGAAGGAACATCTCTATGTATGCCGAGCCCAGGGCCCAGTCCATCAGACACGGACAGGAGATATTTCTGGGCCAAGCCGCCAGCATAATGGGCCTTTAAATTTGAACTGAAACTAAATCCATGCCATCGGTCTTAATGGATGCAGGAGATGACTTCTGGTGCACCGATCCATCAGGGGACCCCAACGGCACCTTCTGGCTGCAAGGTTGCCACATGGTGCACTGTGCCTACAACAGCTTGTGGATGGGGAACTTCATTCACCCGGATTGGGACATGTTCCAGTCTAACCACCCATGTGCAGCCTTCCATGCGGCATCCCGGGCAATCTCCGGTGGCCCCATTTACGTGAGCGACTCTGTCGGTCGACACAACTTTGAGCTCTTGAAGAACCTGGCATTGCCAGACGGCACAATTCTTCGCTGCGAGCACTACGCTCTCCCTACCAGAGATTGCCTCTTTGAGGATCCACTCCATGATGGGAAGACCATGCTCAAGATCTGGAACCTGAACAAGGTGAGTAATATGTCCTGGCTGTTATTACTGAGAAGTATTGGTGGGTTGGTATAGATATGTATGCTAAATCTATATTATTTCCTTCGTTCTTACTGAAGTTCACTGGAGTTCTCGGAGCCTTCAATTGCCAAGGAGGAGGTTGGTGTCCTCAAGCCCGAAGGAACAAGTGCGCTTCTGAATTCTCACACACCATTACGGCATCAGCAAGCCCAGCCGACGTCGAGTGGAAGAATGGGAAGAATCCAATCTCGCTTGAAGGAGTGGAGCTATTTGCAGTGTACATGGTCCAAGCAAAGAAGCTCAAGCTGCTGAAACCGGAAGACAAGGTAGATGTCTCTCTGGATCCATTTGACTACGAGCTCCTTACGGTGTCGCCGGTGAAGGTCTTGTCTTCGAAGAAATCAATACAATTCGCACCGATCGGGCTTGTGAACATGCTGAATTCTGGTGGTGCAATTCAATCATTCGAGGTTGAAGAGTTGAAGGCTAAGATTGAAGTCAAGGGGCGGGTGAAATGAAGGCCTTCTCATCGGTGAGACCGGTCGCTTGCCGGATCAATGGAGAAGAAGCAGAGTTCGTGTACGAGGATCAGGTGGTCACACTTCAAGTTCCCTGGTCCGGATCTTCTTCACAGTTGTGTGTCGTTGATTATATGTACTGAGATTAGATTTAGCTGGCCGAAGCCCTGGCCGGCCGGTCATGTATATTATCCTCATTGATCTTCTTTAAAGTTGTGTGAGATTAGATTTAGCTGGCCGAAGTCCTGGCCGGTCATGTATTGGTAAATATATGTTATCCTCATTAGTAATATATTGTCTATAGAATATAAGTTTTGCGTCTCGACCTCTGTTCCGCAGAAGCTCGGCATTAAGGAATGACTGAACGGTTGAAGGTTCGGAATTTTAGCAAATATGCGGAAAAAATCAAAATTGCAAACTTGAATATTTGTGTGGATGGCAATGAAACTTCTGAGAATGCGGCCATAAAGCAAAGTTTTACTTCTTTCCTCTCTTCCTTTAGATTTGGATTGGTGTTTAATTTGTCCTCAAAGATTCACTGATCTAAGCTTTGCCAGATGCTCCTTCTACCGAAGATGAGATTAAGGGGACTCTTTTAGTTTGAAGGGGCAAAGAGCCCCAGGCCTGACAGCTTTACTATGAGTCTCTAATAATTCTTTTGATATTTAGCAGTAGAAGACCTTGTGGCAGTATTCCACTGGCCGCATGGACAAAATCTGGTCATCTCAGGGCTGAATTATGTGGATCTTTCTCTTTTGTCAAAGAAAGAGACAGCAACTTTATATGATTTTCTACCAAAAATCTTAATCCTTGTGTCTTTCCTAGATTCATATTTGGTAAGGTGTGGATTGGATTGGATTATACTTAAATCCAACTTCAATCCAAAATATTTTAGGCATAAAAATTTGGCTCCAAAATCGAACTAAATACTTTACTACTCCAATTCAATTCAGTCCGAAAGTTCAGATTAGATTGGACTAGATTTTTGGACTTCTACATGCATTAGATTGTAATTTGGATTATAATTCAAAATAAATTATATAAATTCGAAACATATACTACTTATAAGTACTCTATAATATCATCCTATATATCTAACAACTAATATTATAATAACAATGGATAAGAAATAAAAATAAAATTTTAATACCAAGAATCTCAATAAGTCGTGCTATAATAGCATCATATCAAAAACATAAGTTCTAGATTTTTAAGAAAACTATATAATCAAAATATAATAAATTCTATAACATTTAAAAAAACTAAACTTGAAACACATGAGCAACATGACAAAAAGCAATATGGACAACATCTCCACATGAAGCTCAGCAGCAGCTTCTTCAAGTTCTTTTTAGATAATTCAAAGAGAAAGGAAAGCAAAAAAGACTTCTAGCTTGAATTTTGATCGAATCTGAAAAGTGATAAAAATTAATAAGTATTAAAGTATACATATTTCTAGAAAAGCTTTTAAAATATAAAAGTCAGTGAAGTTGCATACTTCTTCATAGTCTTTAGAGGCCTTCCACCACTTCCTCAACTCTGTGCATGCTCCACCAATGATATCTTGCATAAATCTTGCATGAAAAAAATCATAAATAAGATAAATAATTTAAATTTTAGAACAAAATGATATAAACATGTTATATAAACTATAAGCAATAATCTACAAAAATGTTTCTTTACCTTCTTTTAGTCTCTCAATATCTTCTAAGGACTCTTCAATATTGATCGGAAAGGAGGAAGCATGCAACCAATCTTGAACATATACAAGGGTCTCCACAACTTTAGGAGTTAAAGAGCTTTCAAGAATACGTCCTCTGGTGCTAAAAGTAGATTCTGAAGCAACTGTGGAGGGGGGCATGGCCAGCACATCATGAGCCATCTTCGAAACAACAAGAAATCTTGAAGAATTATACTTCCACCAAGCCAAAATATCAAAATCCTCATTATCAGCTTTTGTTTCTTCGTCTAAATACTTCTCTAACTCTGATTTTGTTTCACCATCCTTCCCAGACTTATGCCTTTTGTATGTAGTCTTCAAAATCTCAATCACTTTTTGTGAGGATTGCAAGCTATCTGCCCCACTTGAGCTAGCATTAGAAGAATTAGATTTCTCTCCAGTATCATTTTGGATCGGACAACTCTTATACTCCTCAAACAAACCATCTAAAGCACCCTTCAACTTTTGAGCCAACACATCAGCAATGGCACTACCATAAACTTCAGTCAGCATCTATTCAACATAATCCAATTTATAACGAGGATCAAGCACAACAACAACAAAGATCATCTAGTTAATTCTCTCAACATTTTCCTAGTACTTGTCAAATTTCTTTTCATTCTAGTAGCTATAATACATAATTCTACATCAAAACTTGCTAACCATTCTTTCAAGAGAGCAGCTATGTTAACAAGTTCATGAAAAAATATTAGCAATCACATACAATGATCTAGAGACACGCATTGTAAGATCATAAAATTTCCAAGAAAGTAATTAACCTCCTAACATTCTTCCAATCATCTTCATCAGGTTTTCATTTCCATCCCTATCTTTAAGCTCACTTGCATAGCAGGGGTCTTGTTCATCATATCTCAAAAGCTTTTTAAGACTTACAATAGCATCTAACATCATATAGATGGAATTCCTCCTAGTTGGCACATCAAATATAACAATTTCCTGCTTTAGATCTGTTGGGTATAAAATACCCTCAGCCGAAGTTCTCAGCAGAATTGACCTTCCCGGGACTCTTCCGGCTTCTGGCAGTGGATGGCATCTCTCCGGACTTTTCCAACAGCCGGATTTTCACAGTGCCGACTGACTTCCAGCAGGCGAACTTTTGCTACACCGTCCGGACTCCTTCAACATAGGTTCCTTTAGTCGTCTATCAGACCACCCCAAATGTTCACCGAGCTCCGCCGCTAGCCGACCTTCCTCAGCCGAAGTTCTCAATAGGTAGCACCTATCCGGGCTTCTCCAAGATGTGTTTTCAGTCGTCTATCAGATTGCTCTAAGTGCCCTCTGGAC
>KE506580.1:104540-127713 GCA_000441515.1 Elaeis oleifera | reverse complement strand
CTCACTCTAGTGTCTCCATACTACAGACTTGAGACTCATCTATCCAGAAAGGAGGTGATCTGTGCATCGATCTTAATAAAATCAATCACTATCCTCTATGATGATCCTACGATCGGGAGTATTTAAAATTAACCACTAATGATGTATGTCTCACATTCTCAACACCTTAAGAATATATAAAATCATCTTTGATAATTTTTAGGATAAATCATAGATACATACAATATGATTGGTAATAAACACTTCCCGTCAAATATAAAATATATCCTAGAATTATGATATGCATCAGCCAAGATTGACTTCCAGTGCATATATCTAACAGTTAGGACCTTACTTAGGCTTTTCTTAAAAATAGAAAGCCTTATCCTAAAACTAGAGAGATGTAAGGAAGAAAGGATAAAATTTGGACTATTTGAAAGTTTGGATTGGAATGAAATGCCTGGCGCTCAGGCCCTTTTTATAGTGAATAAGGGGCGCATGGAGAAGAGTCACAAGTCTTCTTCATGCCCCATCTGGTGGTTGCATATTTGAAAGAGGGAGAGCCTTCAAACAAAAGGACTCTTCTCTTTAGAAGCAGCGCGACCCTTCACCCATCACCGCACGTGCATGCACAAAAGAGGTATTTATGGCATCCCTTCCTCTTTCAGATAATTTTAAAAAATACCATGTTAATCCTCATTTATATTTGACTCAAATAGCAGGATAATCGAGTGGAGATCACCTCCTTCTGCCCCTTGGCAGAAGGACTCTTCACACGAACCATCATGTGACTTCATTCCTCCATGCGCGTGCACCTAGATCAAGGGCCATTTTAGCCATCCTTTCCAATTCAAAAATTTTGAAAACTTGCCATGTTAATCCTTATTTGAATAAGAATTCAAATGGTAGGTTTATCTGTAAGGAGCGCCTCCTTTTGCCCCAAGGCAGAAGGACTCTTTCTACGATAAGTCGCATGACTCTATCCTCACATGCGCACGCCAGCCTTTCCAAAAGTTTTTCCACATCAAAAGCAATCCAGAAAACCACCTCATTTCTTGAGATAAGAGCTAGAGATCAGAGGGTGAAGAGGGATGCCACATGGGTCTTAATCCCAAAGTAAGACTCTTGATCCTTCCTCACGCCAAAACACGCATGCCCATACATCTAGCGCACCAAGAGTCCCTGCAAGCTTGGACTCTTGGTAAATGGTGCCCCAGAGGCCATGTGGCACCATCCAATGACTGCCATACTTAGATCCAAACCTAAATTAGATCAAAGCTCAATTTGATTTGATCGAGAAGTAAGATTCAAACTGAATTTGAATCCAATTCAAGAAGCTGGATTTCCACACGTGCTAGCATGCTTATCGAGAATCCGATTGGATCCAACATTTCAATCAACCATATCAAATGGATCTTTGATCAATTTTTTATATGTGTGATCCATTAGATTTCACATCTAACCAGTAGGAGGTCTGGATATAAGTTTACCTAATTTGATTAGACTTCTTCTAATCGATTAAGGTTCAAACCGTGCTAATCCGAGTTTAGCCATTAGAACTTTTTCTAATTGATAATTGAATTAAACTCTTTAATTTGATTAAACTTATAAGTCAAGATTGATGTCTAGCAATATATTATGACTATCTAGAAGATATAAAATTTGATAAAAATATCAAATATACCCTTCAATAGTAAGTTAACATGTAATTTCATTCCTCAATCATCCCTGCATCCTAAATATGTTCATGAGTATGGAATCATGTCAAACTCAAATACATATTCGTATCGATTCTCCATCAATCAGTGATGACTCCGATGATGAAGAATTAGAAATCCTTTCTAATCTTCATCCTGCTTTTGGCCAAAAGACTTTTTGAGTCATCTAGGAATGAGAATGTACAGGATGTCATCTCCTCTTACTGAGAGTGATTAATTCCTTATTGACCTACTCACAACCTTTATACACATTCCACCATATCCAAAACATCCTGTATATGACTCAATGTTATGTCTGGATATGAACCAAAATATAGATTCATGTGCATAAGATTTTATGATGGTCTCGGATCTAAAGATTACTTACACAACTTCTACTTAGAGAACTATTTTTTGACATGCAAGTAAAGCTCCATAAATATTCTCTATCGGTAAGTCAATTCAATGAACTCATAACCTAATGAGCACCCCCATTCTTGTATTAGTATTCCACACAAGTGACTTATAAAATCTGCCAACCTCTCCATTAAGCATACATAGAATATGCTAGTCTAACTGGAACATTAATCTCTTACTCAATATTTCTATGATCAAGAATATTTTTAAATTAAAATTTTAGATTTCACAGATATGAACTCTTCATGGTCCTAAAATCATTGCCTAATCTATGGGTTCATTATAATCTCAAATATAATAAAATATGCTATAATGATGAATCATGTCTCATTTATTTCATGAATAATAATATCATTGTATGAGTTAAAAGATTATAAGAAAAATTCCACCACATCACTCATGCAATTGGCTTGTAAGGCACTGTTCTTTATCTATTAACAGAACTATCTACTTTGCACTTGACTTTTAGAATTCATTTGTTCCTAATAGCCTTATTCCCTCTTGGAAAGTCTATCAATTCCTAGACTTGGTTGATCCTTATAGTCTTCATTTCGTCATTCATAACTTTAATTCACTTTTTGAAATAGGGGATGAGAGAGCCTTGTGATATGTCCTTAGCTTGTTGTCATCATACATAGCAACCACGAATGCTTCTCTATCAATCTCAAAACACCAACAAGGGATATTTTCATAGCTACTTCTATGCAGCTGAAGTTCTTGTAAATTATTTGAATGTGATGTACTCCTACCTGGTTGTGAGTCAATGTCACTATCCTCAAGATGTCTAAAAATTTCTTCATTTTCCACTACCAAGCAACTTGGAGCACCTTCTTGTTGATCCACCATTCGAGCTTCATCTCTTTATTAACCTCATTTTTGCTTGAAAATTTATTCTCAATGAAATCCACATCTCATGATTCAATTTCAGTCACACTTCCTTCACCTAAAATTATATAACCCTTAGAATATTCTCGGTATCTTATAAAGATATATTTCTTCCTTTTAGGCCTAATTTCCCATACTTGTAAGCAATATCGTGAACAAAACTTGCTGACCCCCATGGCTGCAAATGATGCAAATTAGACTTTTCACCGATCATAACTCAAATGCGGTGGAAGATGTTGATTTGAAAGTTACGTAATTAAGAATCTAGATCATGGTCAAAAGAGCATCTCTCCAAAAAAAAATTGGTGGATTTACTTGCACCATCATTGACCTAACCATTTCTAATAACATTCAATTAATTCTTTCTGTTACCCCATTTGATAACTTCCAGACACTATTAGTTGTTTTGTATTTCATTTTTCTCATAGAGCACTATAAATTCCTCAGACAATTATTCACATCCATAGTCAGTTCTAAAAGATTTAGTGCTCTTCTTTCTAATTCTCTACCTCATTCTTGAAACATCTAGAATAATTTAATACTTCTAACCTATGAAATATCCAATTGATATGATTAAATCATGAAAAATCATCTATGGGATAAACTTCATGTTCGAGCGATTGCTTTAAAATTCGTATCTAAGGCTTTTTTCAAAAGAGATTGTGGGTGCTCTGAGAAATGGCATTGAGGTCGAAGGATGGGTCTAAGAGTGGCGGGGGCCAAGTGTTGTCAGACTCCAGCGAGGGGAATCGATTATGGATGAAGGTCACTTAGGGTCCCCTGTGTCAATCGGTGTGGACCTTCTACAAAATCATTAAAGAAGTGGAGAAATCGTAGCATTTCTTCATGAAGGTGCTCGAGTGCCCAAAGGAGGAGATGGTATCATCGAAGAAGAGTGGGAGGGGATGGCGGTGTTCACTTGGAGCTTGGGCAAGAGAGTGCTATTGGATTGGCTTGTGAAGGAGTTCAAAGACAAGGAAAATTTGAGTACACTGTGGAGGCATTCCCACTTGTGGAGGATCAACAACTCTTTCGGCTCTGATCGAAGGCTGATTGTAGTGCCATTTTGAGAGGAGGACCCTGGTTCATCATCGGGCAGTTGTGGGCCATTATGCTATGGGTGTCGGACTTTATGTCGAGAGTTATGGTGTCTGACGGACTATTGTTTGGTTGAGGTTGTTGAAGCTTCTAATAGAGTATTGGCAAATGGCGTACATCCTTGGCATGAGGATAGAGGTAGAAAAATCACTAGCCATTAACGATATCATTGATCAACTACAGAAGATTGGTTTCACTTTGATCATGGTGAAAATTGACTTGGCAGAACCTCTCAAGTTGGGGGTGTTGATCGAGGGCAGAGAGGGGTCTTCTAGCAGTCCTTTGTCTACGAAAATATTTCAGTGGTCTATTACCTATATAGCTAGATTGGCCACTCTAACGACAGCTATCATTTTTCCCAAGCATAGCGAAGTTCAGAGGGAGCGACTACCCTTTGCAGTCGAATAACTTCATTGAGGTTGAAAGGTATGGTCGGAGTCTGGTGGCCCCAATACCTATGATGATGGAAAAGAGGGTACATCAAGCCTCCAATGATAACAAGGATGGAGATCCAACCTAGGTGGTTCACCTACGAATGGGTCTGTAGCTGATCACCACCAACCTTCGATAGCCTAGGGCACTGTAGGTGGGGACAAAAGGGAGGAAGATGACTGAGCCCAACTCAGACTCCTTAGGGCTAAACTTATCTTCTTCTAGTCTAAGTTTGCTTGGTCTGCAGGTAAGCTCCCTTGGGTTGCCCCTTCACTCGGACAGGTGGCCAAATCTAGCCAAAATAGCCCACCATTGATCTCCTGATCGACGGTCAGCTTCTACTGAACTTGGATGAATTAACTCAAGCAAGTCAAATTTGGGATCGAGGTAGTTTTGCAGGTGTTCGGTGGCTTGGGCTCAGCAGAAGATGGAATGGACTTGGGCTAGGAGGACCCAAGTCCATGTGATTTGGTGATGAGTGATACAGGCTGCCAGAAATTGAAGAGGGCCCATAATCCGGGTTGTCTAGTCGATCCAAGTCTATAAGATTGATGAGGCCTGAACAATGGCCTGTGTGTGCTTGGGCTGGCAAGCGACAACCTAGGAGAGAAGATTGGCACTGAGCTGGTGACTGGAGTTATGATCACCATCAAGGAGGGACTAGAGCAGAGTAGCATTCATTGGTGGCCCATTCAAGGATGGAGGAGTTGCTAGAGGTGACAGAATTGGTAGGCTCTAGCTCGGTGGGATCCGACCTAAGCCTGGGTTGGGGATAGATAGTGACGACTTAAGCCAAGCAGTGGTGGGTGGGGATGCTGCTCCCATGATGGTGGTAGGCATGGTTGGTGCTCCATCTCTAGCTAACGAAGGTAAGGATGGATCATCTCCTTTGGTTGATCACACATCGGGGGTTGAGCATGTGGTTGTGTCTGCCTCTAGCATGCCATGCCTCGATTCAAGCACCAATGAGTTGGGAGAAAATGCTGGTGGTTGGGTTTGCAAGTGGAGATGGGCCATAAGGAGCTTGTTGGCACTTAAGATAGCCATGGGGGCCATTGGGGGTATGGCAGAGCTAGGAGTGGAAGAGGATCTCAACTGGGAGCCTAAGGAGAAAGCCAATGTAGTCTATGGTGCAGCCTCATTTTTTGAATAGACTACTAATGAAGATACTACTGTGGAATGTTTGGGGAGTTGGAAAGCCCTCCTTCAACTCAACATTCTGGAGTGCAGCAACACTATCCAAATGACTATATTCTAATGGAGATACGATTGTTTGGTGCAAGTTTAACCTGTGCTTGGCATCGTTTCTCGACGACTTGGGGTTTCTATGCAATTACCTTGGGGACTGCTAGGGGCATAATTATTGTATGGAGGGTGGGAGTAGTGACTGCAGATGTCTTTCACAGATGTACTCAATAAGTGATGATTGTAATTTTTGAATCAATGGAGCTCTTTAGGTCTTATTGGGCATGTATGCTAGTACCGATTATAGGGAGCGAAGGTTGTTGTGGCAAGAGTTGTTGAGTTTGTTGGAGTAGGGCATCCCCTCTCTGGTTGCTGGCAATTTCAACTACATTAATGGTGCTTGGGAGAAGAAGGGGTCAAGCCCTTTGTCGATGGCATGGAGTCTAGGAAGCTTCAAGTGTTTATTAAGGTAAGGGGACTGGTGGATCGAGATTTAGTAGCCTCAAGTTTACCTGGTGCAACAATCACTAAGGTGGTGCTAGAGTTTGAGAGAGGATCAACAAGATCTTTGCAATCACCAATTGGATCTAGATGTACCCCAATCACTAGGTGCAACACTTGCCAAGAATTGCTTCTGATCATGCCTTGTCTTAATCACAACAGATGCCCACCTCTCTTATCAGAACCCATTTTGGTTCGAGAAGTTCTGGCTATCCTACCCCTAGTCCTAGGACATTATGTAGAAGGTCTGGAGGTTCCATGCATGGTGATGCGAAGTACTGAGTGACCTGGAGACTGGAGCTAATGAGATGGAGGCTCAAGTGGTGGAACTGGGTTGAGGTAGATCACATCTTTAGAAGATTGGAGGCCATTGAGACTGCTATTTCTAAGCTCTAGTAGAGAGAGGACCGAGAGGATGGGTTGACCAATAGTGACCTGGTGGAGCTGTGAGAGAAGTTGTCCATGCACCACTCGCTTTTGAGATAACAGGATATTTTGTGAAAACAAAAATCAAGGATCCAGTGGATTAGGGAGGAGATAGGGATAGAAAGTATTTTCATTAGGCCATAATCATCAGGAGGAATAGAAACCAGATCTGGATAGTGGGAGACAGTAGTGGTCAGTGGTTGGATAGCAAGAAGGATGTCAAACAGTAGGTCCTCCACTTCTTCATGTCGAGATGGACGGTAATCTTAGATGGGAACAGTTTCTTTGTTGCCCACCTCCACCAGCAAGGTAGAGGAGAATACTAGTTTGATCAGGCTAGCGTTGGCTGAGGAGGTTAGGCAAGTGATCTGATCTATGATGGAAGATAAAGCTTTGAGACCTGATGGCCTCCCTCCTATATTCTTTAAGAGGTATTGGCCACTCATTTGGATGAAGGTAGTGGAGGTGGTGTAGGAGTTCTTCACCATAGGTGGAATGCTAGAGGCATGGAAGAGAATGTATATCACTCTGTTGCCAAAGGAATGGGATGCATCTGAGTCGAGTCACTACAGATCTATTAGCTTATTCATTATTCTATATAAGTTTTGTGCATAGCTGATGGTCAAGAGTATGAAGCCTATCTTGCCTTATCTCATTAGTTTAGAGCTGGGGGCATTCATCAATGGGCATAGCATCACTGACAGTGTCCTACTGGCACAGGAACTCATGCATGATCTTTATCAAGCATTGACCCATTGCAATCTTATGGTGGTCAAGCTCGATATAGAGAGAGCTTACGACCGTATGAGTTGGCAATTTCTAAAGGAAGCTCTTGTGGCTTTTGATTTTCATAGGTGATCTACTGGGTTATGGCATACATTCATAGGCTGACCTTTGCAATTCTAGTCAATGGGGTCCCTTCAGACTTCTTTCAACCAATTGTGAGGCTTTGCTAAGGTTGTCCCTTTTACCCTACCTTTTTATCATTTGTTCTGATCTGCTTTTTCGAGCTTTGTAAGCTGCTTCTTAGGGGTTGAGCTTTGATCCCTATATGTCAGCTTCAGAGACCTAGTCAATATCGCATTTGTTGTTTGTAAATGATTGTCTGCTATTAGGTTGGACAACCATTTAGAATGCTATCAGCTTCATGAGGATCATGGAGGGTTACTTCCTTACCTCAGGGCAGAAGGTGAATGTTGGCAAGTCAGCAAGGATGGAGCAAGACAATTTTCTTAGGGGGAAAGAGAAAATGCTAGAAACATTAGCAAAAATATATTGAACTTAACTAACAATATTAGATGCAAAATAGTCGGTAATTTTATATAACATACAAACCAAAGGGAGTAAAGAAGAAAACTTACAATTGTCTACAAAGAGAGTTGTGCTTGGAGATTTTCATACATTCAAACTCATCTATTATGGAATCTAAACTAAAACAACTAGCAATTTCTTTTCAATATAAACAACTAAGTTATCTATAGGAATTTATCATCCATCTTATTTTGAAGTCTTGTTTTCATAATTTTCATTGCTAAAAATGCTCTCTCCATAGTCATTATAGATATTGGAAGAGTCAAGACGACGAATCAATCTCTCAATCAAATGATAATTTATTGACTTTCTTATTTCTATTAATAACTGATATAACTCAGAAAGTGTCATAATACCTTGAAAATCTTGATGCTTAGGTATATCAATTTCATAATATTGCAACTGACACTTCAAAGAATTCTTTCTTGTTCAGTAAAATCCTGAGGACAAAAGTTGTCTGCAAGCCTGCATATATCTTCAATTTTGAATAATTTAAAATTATCTTTGAGATCCAAAGCAGAGCTTAAATTCAGAAGTTCCACTATTTGCTCATTAAATCTACTATTCAACTCTTGTAACTAGGAGTCTATTGCAGCTAGAAATATATTTACTCGATAATGATGCTCCACAGTTACATCTAGTTGACAAGATCGACCTCTGCCTAAGATGTATCATTTACCCATGTCAACGATCTCAATCTCGTATTTTTCACAAAATTCTTTTACATTCTCAAGCAATTTGGATCACCTATTATCTCTTAATTGCTGAAGGAGTGTTTTTGTAGTGGAAACAAGATGGATTGCATTTATGATATCTTGAGAGTGTAGCTGTAATGCTTGGCAATGAACATTAGTGATTCTCATGATCTCTTTCATCAAATATAAAATAAAATAAATTCAAATGATGCTAATATTTACTGACAAAATAAGCTTGATCTCTTTATGAATAATTGGCTTCTTCCTCAATGATATTGTTGATCACAATGCAAGTTGCACCAAACATTCTCATCAAGCTGCAAATAGAATGGAAGTGAGAGCTCCACTTAGTATCTCCTGTTCTTTGTAAAGTCCCAACTGGATTTGCACCTCAACCTGTTCAAGTTCATCAATGGCAATCATATTTGCAAGTTCAATTGCATTGGCTGTTCGTAACTGATCATAGCATTTGCAAGAAGCATTAACAATATTCACAATATTAGACAATTGTGTAAAAAATTTATAGACTTGAAGTACTTCTCTTGATCCCACAACCAACGCTAACTGCAACCTATGAGTAAAGCAATGCACATAATATGCATATGAATAATCATTAAGAAATAAAGCTTGCAATCTATTCCATTTCTCTCGCATATTGCTAGCACCATCATATCCTTGACCTTGAATAGTTTCAATTTCAAGGTTGTAATGAGAAAGGATAGACACTAACTCTTTCTTTAAAGTCATTACATTAGTGTCAAAAACATGCACAAGATCAAAGAAGTGCTCTTGAACAAAACCATCTTTATCAACAAATCTCAAGACAATAGCCTGTTGGACTTAGGTGATTTCAGCATGCAGAATTTTTTTCATCTCATGAAAATGCAGCGGAAAGCATAGATTAAAACTTTAACCTATTGCATGTCCTAGATCTCATCTAATATCATCTAAAAGGGATCTAACATGCAGGATAAAATCAGATTATAGATCTAAAAATAGAAATAAAGAGGATTGAAATCTTACATTGGGATTGCTATCCACTTGCAAGTCAGATCTGGATTGAATCCTGATTCTATTTGTAGCCAAAAACGTGCTTGACCTCTATGAGTATCCATACAGGACTGAGGCAAATCTGAACCCTTCTTGATCATCGAGGTGCTAGCCTCTTTCAGATCTACTTCATAGAATTGGATCTTATCGTAAAAGAAAATTGCACGAATATCTTCACGCAGGACCTCGAAGAACATGCTAGAAGAGAACCCTTTCTCTTCTTTTCTCTTCTTTCATTTTCTCTCCCTTTTCTCTCTTATTTATCTCTGATTTTCTCCTTTTTTACTGTGGATATCTTATGGAAATCTTGGTTGGGGCATCCAAGAGGTGGAACACCCCACTTATAGCTGCACACGCCCATAAGGAGGCCCACGCCCAAACCTTAGGAGGAATCAAATTTCTTCTCAATCTCCACATCACAAAAAAGAGAAATAAATTAAACAAATTTCTAATCTGATTCTAACCAATTAGGATTTGATTAATCTTCAAAATTGAGCAAGAGAGAGAATCTCAGAAGGAAGGTGCCCCTCCTTTCCCATGCATGCTAGGAGAAGAATGCCGCCTTCTCCCCTTTCCCACACTAAAAAGGAGAGAGAATTTTAGTCAAACTAAGATCCTCTTAACCTAATCCAATTAGGTGAGGTCTAGGGGCAATTTGGGTTGGTTCGAATCCAATTCGAACCTGATTCGAATCCAATTCAAAAAGACTGTCAATCCTAATCTAATCAGGATTGAAATTTAAGTCCAACTTAGATTATTAAACTCAATTAGCCTCAAATTAGATTCATCTATCTGAAAGAAAAGTGATATGTGCATCGATCTTGATGGATCCATCACCATCCCCAAGATGATTCAATGATCAAAAGCAATTCAGGAGTTAATTTATAATGACATATGTCTCAAATTCTCAACTCTTGAGAATATGTGTCATTATCTATCAACTCCTTGGATGATTTACAGATACATTATACATGAATGGATAAGAAATATCTATTTTATTAATTTCAATAAATCAAGTATAAAATATATTCTAAAATATAATATGTCAGCCAACAATTGATTTTCTAAGTCATACATCTAGCAATCTTTCACTTGACCTAAAGCTAACTAGCCATAAATCTAAGACCCATCTTGTCAAGTTGGGCTTCAATCTTCGACTGGCTTAATTGCTTTGTTAGTGGATTTGCCACATTGTCCGTGGAGTCTACTCTTCGCACCTCAATGAATTTCTTCTTGAGGTAGTCACATATAATGTGAAACCACCGCTCGATGTACTTAAACTTCTGATGAGACCTGGACTCCTTAGCGAGAGCTATGACACCGTTGTTGTTATAGTACAAAAAGATGACATCTGATGGCATCACTCCGAGATCTACAATGAACTTCTTGTACTAGAAGGCTTCCTTTGCAGCTTCCAAGGCAGCGATATACTCAACTTTCATTATAGAATCTGCAATGATGAGCTGCTTGAAACTCTTCTAGCTAGTAGAACCACCATTGCACACACACCTTAATGTAGACCTTCTATCATCAGGATCAGATATAAAGTCTGAATCTATGTATTCCTCAATCCGCAACTCAGAACTTCCTCTAAAGATCAAGAACAAATCCTTAGTCCTTCTCAAATACTTAAAGATGTTCTTCACAGCAGTCTAGTATTCTTCATCTGAATTCGACTGATACCTGCTGTGACACTCACAGCAAGGACTATATCAGATCGTGTACACAACATGGTATACATGAAGCTCCTTATAGCTGAAGCATAAGGGATCTTACTCATTCGTTGAATCTCCTCAGGTGTACTAGGATACATCTTCTTGGAGAGACTAATGCTGTCTAAGAGGTAGTAGTCCCCTCTTAGAGTTCTTCATACTGAATCCCTTCAGCACTTCCTCTATGTACATCTTCTGTGAAAAGCCAAATATCCTATTCAGTCTATCTCTATAGACCTTAATTCCTAGAATATAAGATGCTTCCTCTAGACTTTTCATGAAAAATTTTTTGGACAACCAACTCTTGATCGAAGTTAGCATGAAAATATCATTTCCAATAAAAAGATGTCATCCATGTACAATATAAGAAATGTGACAGTCCTCCCACTGACCTTCTTATAACACATTGCTTCTTCTTGTTCTGATGAAATCAAACGATTTGATCGAATCGTTAAAATGAGTGTTCCAACTCCGAAAAGCTTGCTTCAATCCATAGATGGATCTATGCAGCTTGCAGACTTTTTGATCTCTACCATTGGAAGTGAAACTCAAGGGCTGTTCTATATAGATATCTTCCTCAAGATATCTATTAAGGAATATCATTTTATGTCCATCTGTCATATCTCATAATCATGATAAACTGCAATGGCAAGCAGTATGCAGATGGATTTCAGTATGGCTATAGGTGAAAAGGTATCCTGATAGTCAATACCTTCGTATTAACTATAATCCTTCATCACTAGCCTAGTTTTATAGGTCTCTACCTTACCATCTGCACCTATCTTTCTTTTGTAGATTCATTTACACCCAATAGGTACAATATCCTCTAATGGATCCACTAAGGTCCAGATCTGGTTCGAATTGAGTCAATTTCTGACTTCATAGTATTCAACCATTTTTTGGAGTTAATGTCTGGCATCATCTCATCATAGATTTTGGGATCAACTACTTAATCCCTATCTCCTATGAGAAATATTTTCTTTACATCCTCTGTAAGCATACCTAAGTACCTTTCAAAAGGATGGGAGACTCTATGAGGTGGAGGACGAATAACTACATCTACTGGTTCAATGGGTTCAACCTAATCTAAAGCTGGCAAACCTTCAGAGACTTTCTCTTCGATCTCAATTAGCCTCTCACTATCTCCATCCTAGATATACTGTATTTTCAAGAATGTTGCATGCCTGCTCACAATCACATTGTGATCCTTTGAAAGGTAAAAGTAGTATCCTACTGATTCTTTAAGATACCCTATGAAGTAAGCTTTTATAGATCTAACCTCTAACTTGTTCGTCATTTGTCTTTTGACACAAGTCGGACATCCCCAAATCCTAAGATGACTCAGACTCGATTTCATAAGATGCTACATCTCATGTGGTGTGGTAGGAACGGATTTAGAGAGAATCCATCCCTTTTCAGTTTATTAATCCTATCATCTCCAATGTGACCAAGTCTAAGGTGCCACATAAACTTGTGGTTCAGGTCATCTCTAGGTCTTTTGTGTCCTATAGCTTTCACTAATGGCTCGTTAATATTCACAGATGCATCTACATACAAATGATAAAGACTGTCAGTTAAAAGAGCTCTTGTAACTGATTATTTTTAAATAATAGAATAAAAATCTTTATTAAAATTGAATATAAATTCATCTCATGCTAACACAGACATAGAAATTAAATTTCTGCTAGCTACAGGAACATAATAACAGTCTTTGAGAATCAACCTAAAACCTAACGATAATCGTAGAGGATATGTTCCAATGGTGACTATAGTAATCCTTGCTCCATTGCTGATGCATAGGATCATTTCTCCTTCACTTAGCCCTCAACTTTCAACCAGACCCTACGTAGAAGTACATATGTGAGCACTTGACCTAGAGTCTAATACCTTACTAGAAGTAAAGGAAATCATAAGGTTAGATTCAATAACAAGTAAATCGGACTTACCTTCCAAAGGTGTGTCTGCCTTTTGTTTCTTCAAGCTCTCCATGTACAGCGGATAGTTTTCTTCCAATAGCTATCATTATTGCAATGAAAGCACTTTCCCTTACCAGCAGCAGCCTTTTTGGGAGTGTCCTTCTTCGGCTTGCTCTTCTTTTCTTTTCTACTTTTTCATAGGCCTTTTCTTCTTCTAACTAGACTTTTTCTTGGAAGAAGAACCCTACTCCACAGTGAGAGCAGTGTCGGTCCTTCAACTCTTCAAAGTCCCCTCATTACTAACCAATATGTTCATCAACTCAGGTAAAGTGTAGTTCAATTTGTTCATATGATAATTCATAACAAATGAAGCAAATAAACTAGTAAAGGACTGGAGAATCAAATCCACTTACAATTCCCTATGAATAGAAATGTTCAGCTTCTCAAGCTGTTCAATGTTCCTGATCATTATCAAACAATGATCGTAAACAGACTGTCCTTCACGCATCTTAGTATTAAAAAGTCTTTTAGATACTTTGAAGCGTGCAGTGTGGCTCTGCTCACCATACAACTCTTGAAGGTGAGTCATCATAGCCTTAGCAGTAGGCATATCTTCATGCTGGCTCTACAATTCATTTGACATTCAAAGCCAATATGTAACACTTCACCTTATTGTCATCTTCCAACCATTTTTCATGTGCTGCCATCTGATGGGAATTTGGATAGTTAGGTAGAATGGAGGGATCCTGATTGAGGACATAGCCCAACTGCATCGAACTTAAATAATTTTAAGATTTTTGAACCAGTCCTTGTAGTTTAGGCCAACTAGTTGGTTGGACTCAAGAATGCGGGCTAATGGGTTGGAGGCTGACATGGTTAACTGCGAAGAGTAAAGATTCAAGTTAGATGATTGTACTCAATTTTTTAAAATTTATTCTAAAAACTTTAAGAAATAAATTAGACTCCCACTATTCTCACGGATCTCTCACACTCTTTTGTGGAGATGTAAAAATCCCTACATGACTAGGATTCCTAGCAGATACTATGGTCCATCGATATGTGTGCACCTCACTGTGCCCAAAATATTGGGCTATGCTATACCGATGAGTAGACAACTATTATCCAATGCTTGTCAAGTATGATGCAGTAATTAGTCTCTAAGTCATAAAGCCTCAATATGCCCGTAATATTAGCCCAATCCCTAGTTAAGTCAGACCCACCATTCAACACATAGGTAAAGCGATCATTAGGTCCCTACCGTATCCAAAATATTGAGCCAAACCCTATCATTACCCAGTAACATCTTATGCTAATAGGATGGTTGCATCTTTTCGATGTAACTAAACCACTATATACATCTGAGAACAATCAACACCAATAGGACGTCCGCACATCTACAATGGTGGAAGATCTAGGACGTAGTATTTATGAGGAGGTTTAGGTTCAGATCTCATCTAGTCAGCATAATCTCATGTCTGATTGATCAAGTTCAGATCAGCATAATCTTATGTCTGACGATCCTAGTCGACATGGATGAACACGAATGACTAAGTAACCTTATTCAAACTTAATCGATCAGATTGGCCAAGTAAGTGAGATCGATGGGAAGGTCTGGCGATGCTTGCTTTAGACATCATCAATATGGACAGATAAGTATGCTCTCAATTAAAAACTTTCGATCAAGACTTGCTTTAGAAACTAATTGGTCAATTAGAATTGAATAGGTCAGTCTAGCTACTCGAACTCGATCCACTGATCCAAATTCAGTCTTGAATCAATCAATTCATATCAAAATATGAATCGATGCAACTAACTACAACTAAACTCAACTTTGAGCTTCTTTGATCTAATTCTAAACAACCATTGATTAGGTTCGATCAACTGCTCAAAATCGATAATGGGTTCTAACCTGATCTAATCAATGATTCTTATTGTAGTCCAATCACTAGACCTAATTGTTCAACCCATACCCTCATACATAAACATAAAATTCAGATTCTAAAATAATTTTTAGATTATGTTACATTGCATGAATTAATGCCTTATGATCTCGAAACAATTTTAGTTCTAAATCTAATGTCATATATCACGTATATGATGTTTTAGATCAAAAACTACAAAATATATATCACATATATGATTTTCAGATCTAAGACTAATTAAGCATACATTACATACATGCAAAATCAGATCTAAAATAATAATTAAAGTACTTTAAAAATATTTTTCAAAACTCATTTGTATCATACTAGGACAACCTTTACGGTATAAAGAGTAAACCTTATACCAAGACAACCTTATAGAAGTCCAATGCGAACCTTAATCATTTTAATTCAGATCTAACATGAAACATGACATATCTCATATATCAATTTTTAGATTTAAAGTTATTGATTTATTCATTTCAAAAATTATTTTCAAAATCGATCAATCTCGTGCTATGACAATCTTTACAAAATAGGGGGTTAACCCTATACCAAGACAACCTTATATCAGCACAAGATCGATTTCTATTAATCATAACTATCAAATCAAAAATAAAAATTAGATCTAAATCTATTTCATGCATGTTAAAATCCTATGGCTCTAATGCCACTGTTGGACTTAGGTGATTTCAGCATCTAAATTTTTTTTCATTTCATGAAACACAGTGGAAAGCATAGATTAAAAATTTTAACCTATTGCATGCCCTAGATCTCATCTAATATCACCTAAAAGGGGTTTGATATGTATGATAACATTAGATTATAGATCTGAAAATAGAAATAAAGAGGATTGAAATCTTACATTGGGATCACTATCCACTTGCAAGCCGGATTTGAATTGAATCCTGATTCTGTTTGTAGCCACGCACGTGCCTGACCTCTACGGATATCTACACATGGTTGAGGTAAATCTGAAGCCTTCTTGATCACTGAAGTGCTATCCTCTTTCAGATCTGCTTTGTAGAATTGGAGCTTATTGTAGAAGAAAACTACACGAACACCTTCACACAGGACCTCAAAGAAGATGCTAGAAGAGAACCCTTTCTCTACTTTCTTTTCCTCTCCTTTTCTCCCTTATTCTCTCTAATTTTCTCCCTTTTTAACATACAAATCTGATGGGAATCTTGGTTGCAGCATCCAAGAGGTGCAACGCCCCTCTTATAGGTGCAAGGGTGGGCGGCCACAAGGAGGTCCACGCCCAAACCCTAAGAGGAATCAAATTCCTCCTCAATATCCATGCCACAAAAAGAAAATAAATTAAACAAATTTCTATCTAATTCTAATCAATTAAAATTTGGTTAATTTTTAAAATTGAGCAAGAGAGAGAATCTCAGAAGGTGGTTGGCACCCCTCATTTTCCCACAGGCGCTAGGAGAAGGATGCCGCCTTCTTCCCTTTTCTAAGCTAAAAAGGAGAGAGAATCTAAGTCAACTGAAGATCCTATTAACCTAATCTAATTAAGTGAGGTCCAGGGTCAATTTGGGTTTGGTTCAAATCTAATTCGAACCTGATTCGAATCCAATTCAAAAAGACTGTCAATCCTAATCCAATTAGGATTGGAATCCAAGTCCAACTTGGATTATTAAATCCAATTAGCCACAAATTAAGCCAAGTCTAATAAAATTAAATCTAATTTAAATTAATTAAAACTTGATCCATAATTTAATTTGACCAATTTACAATGTAATATTTGTAATTAAGTCCCAAATGCTAATAAGTAATAATTACTAAATTTGTAACTTTTACAAATTGATCCAAATCATCAATCCAATTGATAATTTGATCTTGATCCAATCAAATAACTTGATCAACCCCGTTTGTGTATGACCCCATAGGTATAATTCTGTCTGATAGCGAGGCATACCATGATCTCCATCATAGTATCATTGAAACTTCTTTTAATGAGTTGGAATAATTTCAACTCACATCCATCAAGGATCATCGATCCAGAATGATCCTAGTGAGTTCTTACAATCCATCAGTGATATTTAATAATATATAGTGATAATCTAGTAGAACTAAAGGTAGAACCTCAAGATATAGTTAACATATGATTCAGTTCTTCTATCGAGAGTCCCGACGGGATGTAGATCATGAAAAATCATCAAATCTTAAGTATCTGTCATATGCAAGACTTAATTAACTTAAGTTCAATTATAAATTTTATAAAAATTTCTTTTCATTATCACGCTGTTGTAGCCACAGACTTAAGGATTTATCCTTTTAGGTCGTATAGGACCACTCCTCAACTACTAAGGCTGATAGATCCCCTGTAAGTGCACATCCTACTCCTACAGTAAACTTACTACAGCCAATGAATACTGTAAGATTTTGAATGGCTAGAGATCTTATTTATATATTGTCAAACTACAGTAACCCTACTATGAGCAGTCGAGGCACCATAAGTTAAAAACTACTCACATAACTGCCGTATTGAGATTCTCACTAACGAGCGAGTAGACATCCAAGTGACTTCTCATTTTTGATCATACTCAGTACCATTATTTCTAACAACTACCTATATTTTCGCTCTAGTATCCCCACACTATAGACTCGAAACTCATCAATCCAAAAAAGAAGCGATCTATACATCAATCTTGATGGATCTATCACCATCTCTGTGATGATTTAATGATCAAAGTAATTAAAATTAATTTATAATGACACATGTCTCAAATTCTCAACTCTTAAAAATATGTGCCATTATCCATTAACTCTTTGGACGATTCACAGACACATTATACTTAAATGGATAAAAAATATTTATTTATTAATTCTAATAAATCACATATAAAATATATTTAAAATTATAATGTGTCAGCTAATAATTGACTTTTCAGATCATACATCTAACATAGCCATTTACTCCATCTTAAATTCATCTCGAGCTTCATCAATAATGATACAAAATTTAGCATTTTCTATCTCTTCTCTTATTGAATTTCTCACCTTATTTGCAAAAATATATAGAATTTCTTAGAACATCCATGGATGTATACTTAGCAACCCATGGAGCATTTTTCAATACAATATTCTGTATTTATCATTGCAAGATCTTAAAATTTAACATTTCAATGAAATTTCCATGATTTTTTGAACTTGAGCTTTCATCATGACCTCTAAAAGCACAACCTTGAAATGTCAACCATCTAATATAATCTATGGAAGCTTTGAGTCTAAGGTGGTTATTCTCAATCTCTTTCGATGCTTGCCTTTTGAGAAGCCTAACAATGTGTTGTGCTTGCTTCTTTAAATCATCACAAGATTTCATAGCAACATGATGTGGTAATTAGGATTTTTTTTTCAAAATGATTCAAAAGAGGATAATTTTTTTCACTATTTACTTCCTTCCAATTATTGAAACTTTCCTCAACGAATACATTTGAACCTAGGTGGCCTGAAGGTTGCCTACCAAAGAGGTAGCATGGAAAATAATATATAGAATCATGCTCAGAAAAATACTCTAACCAAGAGGGATACAATACAAACCATGAAGACCGAAAGCGACGACGATGACCGTCAAAGTCAGAAAATGGACACTCATCAAGTTTAGGTTGATATGGCCCAACTTTGAGATAAGCACGGTGAATTTCATCTCTTTGATTAATCGGATATTTTCAAATTTGTTGACATAATCTAGGATCATGCTCTAAGTGGAAAGCATCCATTTGTTCATAATTGAGTCTTGGATGTTTTGAGTTACATTGTTCAAGAGTTGAAGTACTAAGATTTGGTGGCTCAAGTGTGGAATGATCTAGATTTGATGAAGGTGTTGTACAAGAATCCAATTGCTTATCACATTTCTTTAAAGAATGTGTCAAGAATTTCAACTTATCCATACCTCAAAAACAAACCTGAAAAAAAAACTCTTCATTATAATAAATTATTCTAATAGCTGTAATATATATATATATATATATATATATATGCATCCATACATATACAATAACATAATAATTAAGTAAGACTTATTAAATCATTAAATATTTGGAACCAATATCAAAACTTGAGAGTAAATGATAAATCACATTAAATAATGATATTAGAAGATGATACATAAAATTATTATAGCAACAGAATATTAGTAACATCTAATACCAATTCAAGAAAAATTAGTAAACCCAAACTAGGCAATAGAAATCAGAAATAATGAAAAAAATAATATTAATTTTTTATTTAGAGAAAAAAATGCACTTACATCATTTATAACATGAAATTGATTTTACTAGCTATTCAATGTCATTCCATCCTAATAAAACTTTAAACAAAATTAATTAGTGTTTCACAAGGAAATAGTCTAATGAAAGTAAAAGAATTCTATTTATAAAAAAATAAAATACAAAAGACAAGAGATATTGTAATTAATAAATGCAAAATTGGAGAACTAGAAAACTAAATCATTTCAACTAATCAATCCTAAACATTGAATTCTTAATTAGAAAAAATAAACAAATCTTAAAAGATGGAAATATAATAAAAAGTAAGGATAAAATTAAAGGATTTTATCTTTTCACTTTGTCAATTATGGATGATCCGAATGGAGAAGATTGGCCTCACTCCAAAACAGTCCAATAATCAAAGTTGCTGGACACACTTTCTTTTTACCAACATGTAAAGCAATAGAAGAAACAATGGAGGAAATAGACGGAAAATGGACAGTCAGGGAGTAAAAAAGATGAGAAAATGAAAAGAAAAAGTGGGGGGCAAAAGGTGCGGAATAGAGTTTTTACACTTTCTCTCCACTCACTTTCAGGCTTTCTTACATAATATGTTGCCCAATTGGTGGGGCCAAGGCTATTTGACTTTTTTTTAAAAAAAATTTGTTAAGTTTGTTTTGTCTGATTTGTTAAGTTATGATACATACTCAATTCCTAATTTTTGAGAGCCTTCAATGTTGAATATGGGACTTTTGAGGGGCCAGCTCATACACTTAGGGGGCAGTTTGAAACAGACATACTATTTAGAAATTTTACAAAATTTTGGGAGGGCCACACCACCCCCCCCTCCATTGTTATGAGATGCTCCACCCTTACAAGTCAGTTGTCCTTTTCAGTTCGAAGATGAAGGCCCAGCTAAGACAGCTGATCGGGGACAAGTTGGAGATCATGGAGTAGAGTGAGACTTGACACTATCTAGAGGTTTCCATCTCAGGGTGCTAGTTGAGGAGGGCTGAGTGTTTTGGAGTGGAGTGAGAGATTCATCTCGGGTTCGCATGGGCTCATGAATGGTGTGCACTTGGTGGCCTAGGACATGGTCTATCAATCGACTAGGGATGGGGGACTCGGCATTCAGTCACTAGTGGTGAGATGCAAGGTCTTACTGGTGAGGCATGCAACCAGGTTCCTCCTACAACCAGAGAGTCTGTGGCATATGGTGATGAGGGCTAGATATGGTCCCTAGACTTTGGGCATGGACATCCATGTGAGTTGGAGTTGTTCCGTCATGTTGAGGGAGTTTGTGCCTGCACCTCTGATGCAGTGGCATAGGTCAGATGACTGGTAAGGGATGAATAGATTGTGGATTTTTTACATGACCCCTAGTTTGCTAACCTCCCTCTAAGTAGATGGCCTACCTTTATCAATGTGGAGCCTGGGGAGTTCATAAGGATCTACGATTTGTTCATTTCGAAAGATGTGGGCTGGAGTGCTGATGAGGTGTCTTGGTCCTTTAGTGACCCTCTAGCAATAAGAGCGTTATCCTGATAGTTTCCATTCATAGTAGTCATGATGTGAGGATATGGAGATCCTCTTGTAACTTGAAGGTGAGGGTTGCAAACTTTTATGACATGTACAGTGAAGCCAGCCAGGCAGCTAGATGGCTCATGGATTTGGAGACTTGGGGTACATCCGAGGATAAACATATTTCTATGAAAAGTGACTTGGGGTTGCCTGCCTACTTGGGCTATGTTGAGGGATAGAGGTGTGGATCTTCTGATCATTTGTCCATGATGTGAGCTAGAGGAAGAGACTGTAGGGCACGCACTGCTTTCGTGCCACTGAGCTAGGTAGGCTTAGCGGATGATCGATTTTCCTCGGAGGGTGCCCAATCTGAGACATCAATACTCAACTTCCTAGATCTCTTATGATAGAGCATTCAAACTCAGGCAACTAGGCTGGTTGGAATTCATGTTGTCTACATTGCCTATCATATCAGGTTGTCCAAGAATAGTTGTGTTCAACTCAAGGAGATGCCCTGCTAGATTTGTCTTGGAGAGAGCTCTAAGCTAGGCTTTTGAGATTATCCACTTGATGTCATCAGATCTGATCATGAGGGCTTTGGATACTTGAGACTCTTCTTCTTCTCATGCAATGACCCGAAAGATTTTTATTACCTAGGATCCCCCACCCCGACCTACCTTAAGGTCAACTTTGATGGCAATGTGGTTAGTAGCGATGGGGGAGTCAGATTTGTTATTCATGGACCAAATTCTAGACTTGTCCCTGCTGGAGGGAGTCATCTCTTTAAGCCCACCATCTCAAAAGCTAAGTTACAGGCGGCCTAGGCTAGTATCACCTATACGAGGTTGATGTTGGGAGCCGACTTACTTATCACGAAGGGGGACTCGGCTATGGTTGTGAGTTGGATACAGGGACTCCTAATAGAGGGGCCTACCATTCACTATTGGCTGACATTTCTAGACTACCAAGGGGGACCACATCTGTGGACATTAGGCATGTCTATAGGGAGGCGAATAGTTCTGTTGACTAGGTCGTGTCCTTCATGTTGGATATATGTCCTAGAAATCAATCTTGGTTGACATATTTCTTATCTCTAAGACATGATTTTGTACTTATTGGATAGTTATATTACCATTCATTTCTATGTGCCTATAAATCATCCAAGAGATTAACAAGATGATAACACATATTCTCAAAGAGTTGAAATTTGAGACATATGTCATTGATGGTTGATTCCTAAATTGCTCCTGATCATAGGATTGTCATGGGGATGGTGATTGATCCGGATAGACCAGTGCACGGATCCCTTCCTTTGAACAGATGGGTCTCAAGTTTGCAGTGTAGAGACACTAGAGCGACAGTGCAGAAGGTTGTTAGAGAACAACTAGCACTGAGCATGACCAACACAAGAAGTCATATGGATGTCTACTCACTCGTTAGTGACATTCTCGATGCTGCAGTTGTATGACTGGTTTTTTGATCTGAGATAACACTACTGCTCGCAGTGAGGCTACTGGAGTTTGACTGACACATCAACATGGGTCTCAAAGAGCCCTTGTAGTGGATGTTGGCGACAGCTGGTCCACTGTAGGAGTGGAGTATGCATCAAGATGGGATCTATCGACCCTAGCAAAGAGAGTAGTCCTATGAGATTTAAGAGGCTAAGTCGTTAAATCTATGGCCATAGCAGTGTGACTGATGGAAAAAATTTTATAGAATCACATATGGACTTAAGTTGATTGAATCTATCATATGATCGATGTTGACGTTTGACGATTTATCTATGACCTGCCATCTAGTCGGGACTCACGATCTGAATCACACGTTAACTACATCTAGAGATTTATTTCAGTTCTACTGGGTTACCACTACATACTGCTAGGTGTAGAGCTCATTAGGGTTGTTCTAGATCGATAATCCTTATTGAGTTAGAGCGAAATTATTCCAACCTGTTGAAAAGAGTTTCAATAATACGATGATAGAGATCATTGTATGTCCCACTACCAGATAGAATTGAACCTATGAGGTCACACAACAAAGAAGTTAGATCTGAAATAAATAATTGAGCTTTTGAAGTGTCAATTGGGTTTAGAGAAATCCATTGGGTTCATGGTAATCTTGCTAGCATATGGTTGGACCCAATTCCTCTTTTCGTTGGGATTACTTATTTGATAAGTTAATTTAACTTAATTACCTACTAATAATC